>JAQGAI010001038.1:0-16237 GCA_034696905.1 Lepidocyrtus violaceus | reverse complement strand
TCCAAGGCCATGAGGGCGCCTTCCCTGCGTCTGAAGTCTTTCTTGTCTTGCATCGCGTTCGCCAGCATGTTCATGATGTCATGTTGCTTCAGTGATAAAATGCCCAGTCCTTTGATCAGCCCGGAGAGACCATACGCCGCTCCTCGTCGCTCCCCAAAGTCGTCTGAGCCCATCATTTTCTTCGTCAGCTTATTCACTATGGCTTCCGCATCATCCTTAACTGCTGGGACCAGAGCGGGAAGGCAGTTCGCCACAGCTTCCTGTACCTTCTCCGATGGTGTTGACAAAGTATCGAGCAAAGTCTCGAAGATTGACTTGACACGCTTGTCCTTGGGGTCAAGATGCTTGGCAAGGGATCCCATTAGAACGACGCAAGCTTGTCTGACGTTATCGAATTGTCTGGACTTCTCCGCCTTGTCCAGGAAAGTTTCGATGATGTCGATGAAACTGTTGAGACAGCTGCTTCCGTGAATCCTCACAATCTCCACGGCCGCATCCAACATGATCACGTGCACTGTGCTGGATCGGTCTCCAAGTGTTTGCGTCACAATCCACTTCATATTCTCTTCCGCTTGGGGGCCTGACATGAGATGGGCAAGTTCGCGAATGGCTAGTCCCACCCCACAACGACCCTCCCATTTGTCCACGGACTCTTCCAAGACACGACCAAAGCTGTCGACCACGGGTGGGATGAGCTTCTCATATTCGGAGTAGTTTTTCCTCAGTTCCTCCAAAACACTTGATAGTTCGTCTTGATGTTTGGATAGAAGCGCACCGTATGCCTTGGCTGCAGAAACCCTGACAGCTTCACAGGGATGCAGAATATCGTGTTTCAGAATATCGTACAACTCAAAGTCTTCAGGAATGTCCGCAGACTCCCATACTCTTGTCCCCAGATCGGCAATACGTACAACCGGATCAAACTGCTCCCGGTAGACAGACGCCCCCAGCATCTTTCTCAACTCCGCATCATCAATCATCCAGCCAGTGTTGCATAAATGATCCAAGCAGGTTAAACTGGTATCTCGGGAGAGTTCGATGGGAGAGCGAAGAGCTTCCAGGTGGCGTTGAAGTTCCAAAGGCTCCAGAAATATGAACTCCATTGCAGCGTTACTGGTCTTCAAGAATGATATCAGAGTGCTCACGGTAAGCTGTTGAATTGTTCCATCCTTCCTTTCAATAATTTCGTAGAGAAGGTTGGTGAGATGGGCACGAGGAATGGAGTCCGCGTCGAAGCTCACATCAGCCAACGCAAATGAGCAAAAGTTTCCAATGGTATGAACTATGGGGGTGAGCACTGCAGTCCTGTCCGAGAACTCCCTGGTGGTGAGGAGAAAGAAGGGGTAGCAATAGGACAGGAGGGCCGTAGAGACTTGGCTCTTTTGACTCGACTGTTTGAGCAGTTCTAGTGCGCATGTGACAGCAGTGAACACTCTGACTTGCTGCCATTCTTTACTGGGATCGCAGAGGGGCTTCACTAAAAGGAGACAACAGTTGGCCAACACCTCGCCAAACCACTTTGCGGGTGCAAGCACTGCTCTTCCCAATTTCACGAATAGGTCGACTACAGGAGGGGCCGCAACAGGGCTCTTCATTACTGCAACAAGCTCGTGGATAAAATCCTTGATGTAGAGTCCAAAATTTTCCATATCCCCCTTCATCAACTCCGTGAGGATACCCACGGCGCAGCTAACCTTCCTGTCCAGCTCCGCTATTTGACTTCGAACTGCAGCTTCTTTGGCCAGTTGAACTTTGATTGCCTCGATTTGTTTTGGGGTGTAGCTGGGTCCTTTCCCAGACTGTTTTCTTTTCTCGTCCAACTCCTTCCTCAGTTGGATTTCTTCTAATTGGTCACGATATGAGTAGGCCTTACTCTCCCTCTTCATGTTTCTAGCACCGTCACCGGAGCCGTTTTCCAAAATGGAGGTGTTGTAAAGCTGTCCTTCGGGTGTGCGGAAAATGAAGTAGTCTTCTCGGGACACTTTGAGGAAGCTGGGATCGTTAAGCAACAAAACGGCGGTGTCCACGGCCTCGCTCATTATCAGATTGCTGTGAACTTTAGTGAGCGTTCGTAGAATACTTCGTTTGGTTTCGCTGCAGTCGAACTGTTTCACGTAGAGAGAGTAAATGTGGTCTTGCTTGGCTTCCAGTACCTCCTTCGGTGAAAGTCCCCATCTCTTGCCAATGCAGTCTGCCCACAAGTCTTTAACTAGAAACTGGTGAGTAGGAGCAAGGAACTCAATGGAAAGATCATTCTGCACCGGTGCCTCACTTTGCGCTACGCATTTCTTCATCGCACAAGCCAAACTGACTACGATTTCGTATTTAATGTGATTCTAAAGGACAGCAAAAATACACAAAAATGACATAGATATAATTCATTATTAAATAAATAATTAACACAAGCAATCTGACTAACAATATTTAATTACTTACAGAAATATTTTCCCTTGCAACAACTTCCTCAGCGGCAGCAATCAGGTAACGGCTAATCTCTACACTTCGATGGTTAGCAGTGTCTACCATTTTTTGCATTTCAGACTTTAGTTGTGTTCGTACCTATGCCAAAAAAAGGTTAGGTCTCAAATTTGTTACATTAGAATTACAATTAAACAATTTCAACTAGCATCAAATTACCTTCGGATCGGCAAATGGAAGACAGTAAACAGCGCCAGCGTAGGTGTTCGGGGCTACAACCACCGCCTTTGGGAAATTCTCGTTCAAAAATTGACGAACCAAACTGGAAAGATGTACCAGAACCCATGGCAGGCAGTTGCTGATAAATTTTTCATCCGCGAACTTTGCAACCTTCAAAATCTGGGTGTAGACAGGATCGGGAAGCTTAACAACATTTTCTTTTGAATTATGAGAGCTGGACGCATTTAGAAGGACTAAACTCAATGATATTGCCTCGCTAAGGTTACTGACCTAGAATAATAAGAAGCATACAGTACGGAGTTAGTTACCCTATTGATTAATATTTATAAAATGAATATTTAGAATACTATAGAAGTTTTATTGGTCTTGTAATTACCACAGCAGGTTGAGTCAACGCCTTTTCCACACATTTAGAAATAGGTTCTACAAGACCACTGAGCCATTTTACATGCTCCCCTTGGAACAAGTCCACCATTAAACGGCACAGTCCAAGCCGGGTCCCAGCCTTCGACGAAGCTAATCCAGCTGTGACGTATTTCTTCAATGCCGGAGGCATTTCCTTAGGTAATGCACAACTCCAAGTGGCCAGTGCCTCCATACATTCCAGAAGGGTCCCTTCGTGCACTGAAAAACCATGATGAATGCCTCAATTATATAAATAATCAATGTTATTTTTTGGGCTAGTTGCAACACAATCAAAGAAAATCAATCTTACAATCGGTTTCCAAAACCCTCAGGCATTTTTCCACCACCCAGAGTGAAAGTTGGTCACCATAAATCTTTAGGTCTTCCCCTAGGGTTTTGATCACCTGTAGAAAGCAATTTAATTTGAATCAAAGATGAATCAAAGCTATCAACTGTCAACTGTTTTAACCCAACTAGATCAAAGTGTTTTTATGTCATTTTTTAAATATTTATAACTTACACTCAAGACCGTGATTTTTGCCCCAGATTGCAATGCCGACTTGGCCATTTTAGCCGAAGGAATTATAAGTTCAAAGTACTCGTTCAGTGCTACTTGACGGACTTTGTCATCGGTAATCTAAAAATGAGCAAATAGTAAAATAAAAATATTTTACAGGGATTGCTTTATTATTATTACTATTAGAAACTATTACTAATATAAGCTAGAAGTCGCTTTTGGAGGACTTACCCCACTGAACAAGGCTCGAGATGCGAAGATAGCGTTATGCTTTTGTTTCTCATTCTCTGTGTTCAAACATGCCCCGATTCGTTTAGCAAGTTCGATCGCTGTGTCATTGGGTAGTGCTAGCTTGCCAGCTTTCAAGGTGTATCCAACCGCCTATTTAAAATAAATTAATTGTAATAAATAACGTGACAAATTAAGTTACACACGATGGTCAAGTATTAAAAGCATGTTATGTGCAAACCTCAATCGCTGTTTCTGGAGATCTAAGAAGTGCTTTGGAAATAGTGGCGAGAATGCTTTCCACACAGGCTGGAATATCCCTCAAACTGGCTAGCAGGTTTTCCGACACCTTTTCCACGACCCACTGGGACTTTGGCACTTTGGCCATGAGGAATTCCTTGATGTACAAGTCAGCAATTGTCTGCGCACTTTTGCCGCCCGACTCCACGGCAAAGACATCCACTTTTTTAGGAGGACTCCACTCATTCTTCATCCAGTTGTGAATCATGCTGAGACAAACTAAGTTCTTGTCAACATCACAGAGGAGAGCGATCAGCTTGAAAAGTTCATCCTGACTCAACTGCCGGAGGATGGAAACGAGATATTTCTTTCCTTGAGCTTCTAGTCGTCTTGATCCTTGGATTCCGTAGACCAGTCGGCTGATTAGTTTTGCGAAGACTGAGGATACTTCTGCAGTCGGATTTTCCTTCTTATCCCAGGCGAACACAATGGCCGCACATTTCAGCGTCTCCAACGACGTCTTGCTCAGTGGTTTACTGTCAACAGGAAAATAATAAATCCAATTAGTTCACTGGTCATCATATTTTAATGTTCAATTTTAACTGTAACAATGGGAGCGGGAGACAACCACAGATAATTAAATAAAATTATAATTAAGCTCACCTGATCACAGTGCAATCCCTGGGTGCACGGCGGTTCAACAGGTACGCGTAGCAATCTTCTGCCTTGCTGAACTTGAGCTCCTTTAGCTTCCGGTGGACCCCAGGAATGACATAACCCCCAGGGTCTGAGGAATCCCCAACGGAGGTTACTTTCTCCACCATATCCCCCCTCTAATCTGTTACCCTGTAAACAGAAATGGTCTTCCACTCCCCACCTTTTCACCTGGAAGAAGTAAAAAACCAGTGAGAACAGAGGTTGGAGGTCAACTCAAACAAATCCAAAACAGACAACTCTGAGGGTTACAATCCGATAAAAACGACCAACGATGACGATAAAAACTCTCATCTGTCAATTTTTTATTTAATACAATACAAACCACCTTCAATCGCTTACCTTCAACTTATAGGCTTATCGCCTTAAACTTAACGACATGAATAGTTAAACCACACTTGTAATAATTTAATAATTATCTAGAAATTAAGACACTTTAACAAGCCTCCACTTCTTCACCGGCGAACAACTGATAACTCTCTGTCAATGTTTTGATTAAAAAATACTCTGATTGATGATTGATACGCTAAAATTTTGACTATTAGTGTGCTGATAGTGCTTATCTTTATCTTTACCTAAAGATTCAACTTTTGATATTGACACAGTGTCTTCATTCCAGATAAGAATAGAAACACTGACACCTTGAACTATCTTGAACAAGATTTTTCTATCGGAAAAAAATAGACAAGTCAAATCAGACGGACTTCACTCACAAGTCCAAGTTTGCTAGTCAACCTCTCCATGAGCTTTCATGCTTTGGCAGACTCCTGGAATGAAACATTTTGGGGAGAGTTGAGACGAAAGTATGCGTTCATTTAATGACAGGCCGGTTCTACTCAAGCTGTACAGTAGCAGCAGCAGCAGGAGCAAGCAGGCCTAAATAACCCTCGGTTTTTTTTTTGCTCGAATCGAATAGTGCCAATATTTTTGCAAAATATGAAGTCTATAATGTGAAAAATGTGTGTTTTAAACTGAATACATACTTAAATTTATATATCTATAGTATAATATTACTTTTATGCATATTAAAATATAATTATGGTTGATCGTGACGTGACTGATGATGATTTAAAATTACAATGTCAATTACAAATTCGAACTCTCTCAAAATTAAATAATGATTAATTGTCAAATGCATAAATACACACAAGTGCGTTTCAATAATTTATTGCCTCGTATCACGGACAATTAGTATAAAACAAGTAACATTATCACTTAAAGAGCAGCAGGCGAGTATAAGTTAACACTCTGTAAATCACAATGACACTACAAATAGGCAAGAAGGTAGAAGATTTGCTTTGATTTTTGTTTTTAGAATTTACTAAACTCCTCCTGCAAGGATGCAAGCTCGGTATGCATTCGAGTTCTCAGTGCCCCAGAGACCTTGTCGTCAGTCAGTTGAGCCTTGAGATGACGGATGGTATCCTGGTACCAGCTCAGATTTCGGAGGATATAGATGACACTATCCCCAGCAGTGACGAGATACTTGTTGTCCGAGCTACAAACGATGCGAGAGATTTGCTCTGAAATAAAAGAAATTGAATGGTGGTTGTGTTAGCAAGGTTGGATTGCAGCGTATCATTATGAATACATAAATTAGCATTGATTATAAACATTTTATGTGAGATAAGCTAAACTGCATACGTTTGTAAATGTTTGGAATTTCGGAAAGGAGCTTCCCAGAGAACGAAGAGTAAGCGTAGATTCCCCCGTTGGTGCCAATGATCACAACTCGACCATCACTTGTCATAGTCACAATTGGTTTGCTGTCATCAGCCTCATCCAGTTTGAATACACCATCCAGCTCGTTAAAGACTTTGTTCCCAGCTGAAAAGAAAATTTAAAAAATCAAACTCATGATTAAAGTACCCTGAGAATGCTGCTGCTACTTCCAGTATGCAGAAACTAGTGAATGACCCTTCTCTAACCTGAGGCATCAAAGACGATGAAAGTCCCATTAGTTGCCACAATAACAATTTTAGTAGCATCGGCATTCATATCAAAATCGGCGACTGCTGGAGCAACCTCACTTTTTCCGCGACTAAAACGCTGAGCAACGACATTGAATACGCTGAATTGCACCTTCAATTTGACTTCCTTAACAGCACCATCATTGTTTTCCAATTTCACTTCCCAGATTTCCATGTTTTCAACTCCGGCGAGGATGACGTAACGACCACATGGAGAAACCTTTGCCGCCACCGGTGAGGTGATCATAGATAAGAATTTTTTGAGGATGACACCCCTCACATCACGCAAGATGACTTGCCCATCAATCGTAAAGCTCATGATAAACTTCCCACTGCAAGCCATTCCTAAACCAATGTAGTCGGAGGATTTTCCTTCCTCCTATTTAAAGTAAAATAGGGCCTATTAGTTTTATTATTGCCATCAATGGAGTTGAAGTTAATAACATGACGTATTACTACCCTACAGTGATCGTGAAATAAATGTACTTGCCTGAGGCCACTTCAAAGCGGAAGTGATATTTCCCACCGAGTTGTCAGGTTTCCGCCCCAACTTGTAAACCTCCAACATTTTCTCCTCCCAGCGAGTAACCACAAATGCTTTACTGTCCGGACTCCAGCGAATTAAGGTAGCGTAGTCGAAGTTAAAATTGACACGGATTCGTTTGTGGTCCTTCTCAGCAAAATCGTTGATCACCCAAACATGTGCGATACGATCTATTGTGAAGAAGAAGTGAAATAAAACAATTACTAACTGACCATTGATAAGACAAAACTTGATAGCTCAAATATCGAACACTTAACAGTTTCTTAACAAATAGCCTTACCATCAGCACAACTTGCTAGGTACTTGTCGTTGGGACTGAAAGCGATATCAAGAATATTTCCGGTGTGACCTTTCATGCTGGACAGTAACCACGGATGAGAAAACTTTTGCTCCCCTTGATTCTTCACATCAACTACTTTACCATGTTTCCCCCCTTTCTTCCCGTTCACATTCGAAGCAGCCTTGTCCTTCTTGCCCTTTCCAGCTATAATATAATCAAAATTATAATAAATCATTGCTTAAAAGGTCGGAACCGGTTATCATAAATGTTTAATGAATATCAAAAGCTATGTACTTAATTTGGTTTTTCTTACTTTGAGTGCCCTTAGATTCAATTCCATGATGATCCGTTTCCCCCTCCCCTTCGTCAGCCTTCTTGAACAGAAGATAAGTCGCCCATCCCATTGCAGCAATCGTCACCAGTAAAATCAGCGCCGAAATCGGATCCATATTTACTGTTACGAGCCTTGTGTTCGGCCTCTTTCAGTCAATCTGGAGTTAAAACAGTAACTGTGATCTTTAAGGGTTCATAAAAGCGAACAAAGAATGCCAACTAACATAACTAACAACATATTTAAAAGTCACTAGTGACAGCGACAGCAGATTGAGCAGTTCATTACCAATTAGGTACATTGCATTGTTACAAAATTATCAATAGCAAACTTTTTTTTAAATATAAGAGGTTGATTTTCCCCGACCAACCACCAAATGGTTTCAAAACATACTTACTCCTCAGCAGATGACCTTGGACTTTGATCCTCTCACCCAATCCACAATCCCGATTCGCCGATATCACCTCTCCTGACAGTGACAGCAGCAGCTTACGAATTACATTGTTATAAAATTATGATTACCAAACCTACTAAAATGTTAAAGTTGACCTTACCTGACAAACGACCAACAAGATTCAAAAAACACTTACTCCTCAACGGATGACACAGGAATTTGACCCTCCTCGCACCACTCACCCAATCAACGATTTGTCCAATTCTCCGATTGGCTGTCAACTCTCCCCAAAATGATTTTATCCTGGCAATTAACATAGTGATAAATGCTTAATTAATTAAATTCCCAGCATGAATTAGTAACCGCCACTGATTATATGCTTCACTCTTACCACTTTGCACTTACCCAATCCTGATGTCACCCCCACAACACCAAACAGGCCGCGCTTGACAGCTGTTCTTCCTCAAAATGACCCTGTCAAAAACAATGAACAATATTAATCAAATTCCCAATTATTATTACCTATCACTGATTATTATACGATTCACTCTCACCTCCCCACTCACCCAATCCCGATTTCACTCAAAAAGACCAAGTTGGCACCAATAATAACACCGCACTTTTTAGTTCAGCACTTTTCAGCACTTTTCGTTTGACAGCAGCTTTTCTTCCCCTCAAAAAAATGATCTGACCTTGTCAATTAAGAATAAGAATATTAATAAAATGCCTAATTACATTACTAGTTGTATTAGCAACCAACACTACTGCTTACACATCTTCACTGCCACCCCACCCAACCCCCAATCTTTGATGTCATTCACCTCTCACCTCTTTAAAACCATTTAACCAAAACGTGCTTGACAGCTTTATTTCTCCCTCTCCTCCAACATGTTTCATATCTTCTTGTCAATTAATGATTAACAGTTTAATAAAAACCCTTAATTCATAATTAAATTCCCAACAATTAGCGATAATGATTAACTCACCCTTTTGTCGACGTTTCTATGGCAATCACTACTGCCAATCTTTCCGGTTGTCAGTGTTGTTGATTTTTTCGCGAGCAAACTTTTTTACTCGTGCAACTCAAGTCACAAAAATGTAAAAAGTTGAAGTTCCAGCGTTCAGCCCTGGTCTGCTCTTGTTATCTGTCTGCCTCCAACTGTTTTCGTTTTGTGTGGAGGTGTACGAAAAAAAAACCCTGTTGCGATGCATAAAGCAAATACAGTTGCTGGACTGGACTATTTCAACAAGTCGGCTACTATTTTCCCGGCTACGATTTTGCTCGATGACTCGTAGTCGTTACATGCTTGGTAACTACTGAACTACCCACACAGTTTATACATGACTGGACCTCTGAAAATGAGCGTGATATCCGGCCCATGTTAAATTAACGTGGACGGAATACGAAATGGTTTGATTGGAAAGGCTCATTCTCAGTTCTCGTCCCTTCCTTCCTAGGCAGAGGCAGGCAACAACCTTTTTGCATGTGCTCAGCAACCAACCACACAGGAGCGAGTTGAGGCCTGGAATGAAATGGATTTCCTCCCGACAAATAAATTGAAATTTAATTAATTATGGACCTAAACTATGGATCATGATGATTTAATTATGCAATGGGAATTTTATATGATAACAACGGTTAGTTCATTTTGTCATGAAAAAATTGAGGAATAAAACATTTCGATTTTCTTTTTATCATTTTAATTAACTGAAAAGTTAACATATTTATTATTTATTTTTTAGAGGTCATAATTTGACCTAAACAAGGTATTAATATATATAATCCAACAAGACAAGATAACAATGAAGCTTATCAAAGTACAAATAATATATCAATGTAGTGTCAACGGAACTGAAAAATACAAAGTGGAATCATGAAATGAAATGAATAAAAAACTGTCATAAGAGAATTTTAGTCACACAAAAAATATTGAAGCTGAAGATACATATTTATAATTCTTATGCTAATTATTCGTAGGATGATGACACCATACATAAGCAGTTAACTTTCTAACGATCATTTATTTAGCCATCTTCATGGATGGATGTAGTAGTAGTTGTTGTAAAATCATAATAATTCGTAGACATCAAATTCAAATTATTATGTTTTAATCGGGCTGACTAGCTTTAATAGCTTTAGCATACTCTTCGGCCTTTTGCTTGCAGAACTTTTTGTGGACGAACCAGTGGACTCGTTGGCAATCTTGGTCACAGTAAGCATCGAAATGGCAACGGGAGCACTTCTTGACGCCCCGCTCTTCCCCGCAGGCTGCACATGGGTCGTTGTCTTGGAACCCTTTTTGTCCGTTTACCACACTTCTTATCACTCCCCATGCTCCAGGGTCCTCACCAATCTGCAAAAAAATAGTAATACATATTGTCGTTATTGTTTAGAACAGGAATTCGTATATAAAAGCAAATATATTTAGTGTTTTTGAGGCAGAGATTTTGAACATACATTAAGTTGGGACAGATTCGCAACAAGCTGCTGCATTACAGCCGTCTGGTGATGAGGAAATGTTCGGACACATTCACGCAGTTCGCGTTCCAACCCTTCCGGGATCCCTCCAGCAGTATCACATTTCAGCAGCTTTTGAATGAAGCTATCAATTGGATCCTTTGACTTGGAGGCGTTGGCCACTTCCAAGTGTATATACTTTAAGGTTTGGCCTATGCAGTGCATTTTGAATGCAGCGATTTCGTTAGCTTCGATGGCCTGTGAGAAACATTAATTGAGTGGATTAGAAAGCCTGCAGTTTCAAGTTTTGAATACGTTAGCGTAGTACAGTTACCTAAGCTAACTACTAATTGTGTCTTTATTCTTACTTTTTGCATTTCCCTTTGACTCATCAGTTCCAAAACCTTTACTATACTTTCCAAGTGTGAAAGGAGGATGGTGTTTTTCTTCACAGTCAAAGCAACCCTTACGGGATGAAAGTTTACCTGTTGATCATAATCATAAATTGGTTCATTAGTTGATTACTGTTCAGAACCCATTCTCACTTCTATTATGTGTCTCACTATAATTATTTTTAAACAGTACCTGCATGATAAGATTATGCACGGAAGAAACACACAAGGGTTCCAACCTAGCCTTTAATTCAAAGCCCTGAGGAACGGAAAAATACTCCACATCTTTCCTGTCCACAAAGCTATTAATGGAAGAGACGCAGTTGTGATTTCCTATTGGATAAAAAAAGAATGAAGCCATTAATTAATCATACCTAAGTCGATTTAAGGATTTATATTCACTATCAATTTAATGCTGCTCAATTTTACATTTCTATGTATGACTACTTCAATACACTCACCCACAAACGCCGCCATTTGTGCAGCAGTTCTAGAAACCGAATTTTTCACCGTTGGATTAGCCCCCTGTTGAAGAAGCAATTGGCACAGCGCAGCATTTCCCGAGAGTCCAGCAAAGTGTAATGAAGTATATCCATTATTATGACTGCCACCATTGACGTCAGCTCCCTGTTAGGGTTTAAAAAAATTAATACTAGTTAGCATTGCTTATCCAAAACAACTACAAACAAGACGTGGAACATAACTCCATTTTCATCCCACATAACGCACTGTACTCTTACATGATCCAGTAGAATTTCACACATCTCCTTGTTCCCTCGATAAGCAGCGTGCATCAGCGGGGTCATACCATGCTCGTCTTGCATGTCCACTTTGGCCAGCCCCAGTTTCAGATCATTGGTAACAGCAGTGATATCATTTCTCGTGATTTTGCTGAAAAAGTCATTCTTCTCTTCGCCATCCTCCTTCCCTTCAGTCGGCCCTTGGGCAGGGGCAGCGGAGATCTCCTCCTTCTCCTCGCTGGGCTTACTCTCGTTGGGAGATTCACTCTCCGACATGATGGTCATGTGTCCAGGATTTATTGATTGTGTGTACGAGAACGACAACGACAACAGTAGTTCCGCTCCTCAATAGATATGGATCTGCAATCAATAATGGATACTTAGTTAGCTCAGATCCTTTGTCACTATCTATCATTAATTGACTTGACTTGACTATGTCGTACATGAATTAGAGAATCCTTCTACAGTCCTGCTGAAGCCAGCTTTTAATTAAAGTAAATGTCAAAAGGTTCAATACCAAATTGGGTGGGTGGATTGGAAAGGTTTTTAAAATATGTATGTAGCGTATTATTATTAAAAATAATGCGATAATAGCCAACCAAAACGGTTTTATTGTCGTTATCATTTATAACTAATCTAGCACTAACACTAATCTAACCCAAACAACTACAATATCTGAGCGGGTAATTTTTTTTTTACAAATCACCAATAAAAGTAAAACAGTTTGAGGAGGACCGAGCTGATGGTTTTTAAAACCTTCAAATGTCAAAAGCGGAGCACATATCATTGAGTTGGAGACGGAAATACGATTAACTGAAAGTATCCCGATGAGCTAACGATACACGATCAATCA
The DNA here is from genome assembly GCA_034696905.1 of Lepidocyrtus violaceus. Lineage (NCBI taxonomy): Eukaryota > Metazoa > Arthropoda > Collembola > Entomobryomorpha > Entomobryidae > Lepidocyrtus > Lepidocyrtus violaceus. The sequence continues at coordinate 3,513 of JAQGAI010001038.1, read as the reverse complement.
TTACTTCATCCGCTTAAACAATACCTCTGAATCAAATCGTCATCGTTAAACTACAAAAATGGATATTTAAGTGCATTTGGTCTAGTTCTAGTTCTATCGGAAAAACTGATTTTGTTTAAAATGTTTGTTTCACTACTAATTATGAATTAGTATTCTAAAATTGTCACGTTCCGTCCGTCCTTCAATGTTCAAGTAAATATACAAAGAAAACTGGTTCAATATCCAGCACAACACGAAAGCAACGCAACTGGAAACGGGAAATTGATGCTGCAATCAATGATCAATCAATCAAACTCTCAACAATTAGCAAAACGTCCAGTAATCTCAACTGTCCAGCAATTATCTAAGTTAATCAATTAAGTCTAAGTCTATCATGACTATATCACGATTCTGACATGGCTTTGTATAGCCCAGTTAAAAGATTGTATAGCCCCATTCAATACCAAATTTACAATCAACTCCTAATTTTTATAAGAATCTTAATCTTACCCAAAATCACCAATCACTGGAAATCGTAATGACTGAGGACGATAATATATTGATGAACTTCACAGGAGTAGTGACGATCCAAGAAATGACAAAAAGAAGAAAAGTTCCACAGTCTCGAACAAGTTCAAAGTCTTTTTTTTAATCTCCTCCTCAACATCAACAATAATCCCCTTTTGTTAAAAGCACTCACTCAAGCTATATTTTTATTAATGTTCTGTGGGAAATCAATAAACGTGGAATATTGTTTCTTTGATCAAACGAGAGCGTAGTTGCAAAATTATTGGTTGAGCAGAGGATAGAAGACGAAGAGGAAATGCACAGGTGAGCAGAGAGAGTGGTGGTGGGCGACCAGTGAGAGCAAGCAGCACGATCATTGGGGTAAAACACGCAATAACGAATGTGTGCATTGTGCAATGGACTTATGCATGAGCCGTTTCGTTCTATTGAGCTCAATCAACAGGACCGTTCCTTTCTCTCAAAATGAGAACTTTCCATTATCCGATAAGTACTTACGAGTTCTCTGGGATCAGCGCAGCGGATACGTTGTTATGATACTTATGATATGACTTGAATTGTTCCTAGTTCCGCATCAGATTTTATAGATATTTGATCATGATGGTGATGATGATGATAATTGCGTAATTGGATAATACTAGGTATGAAGTAACGGAATATCTAGCGAAGGAGAAAGACAATGATCGATCAACCAATTCACTTCCGGTTGTCTAGCATTTACACACTCCAACATAGTATATATTTTTGGGATTGATGCACTGCTTCGTTCATCGCTACTTTCACTTTTCTTGGGGAAGTCTCCTTTCCAAACGCTTCCTGGAATGTAAAATGGATGCGGACATTGCGGACTGAGATTTTTCTTATATTATCGTTAATCGCGTGTGAAGGAACGCCGAACGTCGCATATGACTGGAACAGATTCATGAGCTAGAGCTGATAGTAATTAATTAATTAATTAATTATGAATAATTCCGGTCCACTCGTTTTTTCTAAATGAATTTTTTTTTTGTATTTTTTTATTTTTTTTTTAAACGTTGACAAATTGTGTTTGGTAAACTCCGATAATTTGTTTTCATACTCATGTACTATCTAACAAAGATAAAGATCCAATAAAAACCTCCAATTATAAATAAATACCATTTTTTCCTGTTTCCTGGAAACATAATCAAGATGAGAAACGTACAACAGGTATACATTTTCCTTTCGATGTTTCACAGTGCCCCATCGCTTGTCAAGTTTTTTACTATTTGTGAAGCTGAAGTGAAAAATTAGGTTTATCGACCAGCGAGAATCGGTTTTCTTTTCCTTTAAGTAGTATAATTGCAGAGTAATCAATAGGTAGATAGTAATAGTTAAATAGTATTATGCCCGGGTACTTTTTTCTACTGACAATGGGGGACAAAAAAATTGCTAGATTTAATGCAGATCGCAGATGTATGTACCTCTAAACAATCACTACGAGGCGCGAGGGATAATTTGTGGATGAGTCTAGATACCATTTACACAAATATAATAGGACTACAGGAAATATTGCCACGAAACTTACTCTTTCAGCAGCCTTTTTCTTCTCAAATAAAAATATACGCATACTTTGTCGGTCTTTACTGTTTTAACACCACCATACATTGTAATCTCATATTATTTATGTCTTTCCGGGAAAAAGGCAGAACTGCTAAAAAAGTGGGAAGAAATGATAGACAAGATTTTGCATCCAAGAAAGTGAAAGTAGAGCTTAGAAAGCCAATGGCTTTCCTTGGAAATAGATCAAGAGAAAGAGAGCCAGTTAATACTAGTTCAAGGTTAAGTTAATCTAATCAGGTGAAAAGAGATTTCGCTACAGCTACGGGGATCTACTGTTAAAAACTAACTGGATATTAATGTGTAGCCCCAAAAAAAGTTTGCATGAAAATAAAAAGAGAAATAGGTCTGTTTACAAGATCCAGCCTTAGAAAATGAGACAAGATTGCTAAAAAGACAAAAAGATTTAAAAGAGTTGAAAATGCTTAAGTACGAAAGATTTTTTTTCTTCTTGTTCCTATAGTGAAATGAAAGGAGGTAAACGGATACAGAAAAATAATGGATGGCAACACATTTTTACTGTCGTTAGTAATATAGTTTTTTTTAGGTAATCGATGACTGGTTAAATGGAAACGACAAAGCAGCATGAAAGTGCGTGAAAAGAAGAGATTTTAAAGTTGATTTTCTCATGGCACACAAGACAATGACTACATTGATGAGAGTGTTTCATTGATGGATTGACATTTTGTTTAGCGAGGTGGATGCGGTGAAAGTTTGCTTAATTGCTTTTGTCCAATAATTCGATGTTATGTTTGAAAGAGAGACGAGAAAAGGAAAGAAACAGAGGATTTTATATATATATCCATATAAGACACTCGTATCATTATTTTATCATCATCAGTAAAAATAATCTGCTTTGCTGACATAATAACCCACCACCATCATCAACATCAACCGATTTTACAATAGATTTTTTTTATAATTGTGCATTATAATTAGTAACGTATATAATTGATAAATTTTTTTCCTAACAACAAATCTTGTTCTGTTGATTTTCTTGAAATGGATAGTGCTATTATTATTTTTCTATTCTTGGCTAAAAAAAATTGTCACCGGTAAAATGGACGCCTATTAAGTTCCTGATATTTTTTTATATTTTATTTTTATTGCTCTCTCGTTGTCATGTGAACAAGAACAAAGTCTTTTTATCTTTTGCTAATTGCTGTAGAGTAAGTAAGTGATTAGTATTGTTTGTTTGTTGATTCTCTATAATTAGGAGAAGGTGTGCTTGAAGGTTGTACGGCTCAGATATCAAATTGTAGTAATTAATATGGTTAAAATTTTGTAAAATAAACGTGACTGACTAGACCTCACAAATCATAAAACTGTCTAATGGTAAGATATAGTTACAATATACAGTAAAGATGTTTCCCTCGTTTGTAAAGACAACCTGGTTGTTTGTGTGTGTTTAAAGTGTGTTTTATAGATAAT
>JAQGAI010001037.1:0-16237 GCA_034696905.1 Lepidocyrtus violaceus | reverse complement strand
CATTGGCAAGCTCCCTTCTACTTGGTGGAAGTGGCTCCAGCCATCATAATCATCAACAACAGCAGAGCCAGCAATCCCGTTATAGCAATAGTAGTAACAGCAATAGAGCCAGTCCCCTGGTACTAAGCTCTGTGTCCTCTGGCGGGGGAGTGAGGGCTCCAAGCCCTTCTCCAATTTTAGGGAGCACCCTTCTTGGCGTCTCCTCTTCCATATCGAATCACCTCCATCATCTTGCCAATGTGACTGGGGCATCTCCCTCACCAAACACGAGTTCAATGCTGGCCACAGTGAGCAGTGGTTCCAACAGTGGTCCAATCACTTCCTCCTCCCTATCCAGTAGGCATAAGGAGAGGGAGACGCGAAGTGTTAGTCGTGAAGGGTCTCGGGAACGATCATCCTCCAACTCATCAGCAACAGCACTTCTTGGGAATCCTTTGATGGGAGGACCCGGTGGAATGTCACTTGCCGGTGCTGCAGCTGCCGCCGCCAACGGGAGGAATCCTCTCGTCCCTGCAAATCCGTTCAGCCCCGAAGGTCTTGGATTGCTTCGCTTCCCCTTCCCCCAACCATTTTGTCTCCCTCACCGGCCGCCATCCGCCACATCCTCGTCCACCGCTAGTCATGACTTCCGTGCTGTGGAACAGTTAGTCAATCCTGCCGCTGCGGCTGCTGCTGTAGCCGCTTTCGCCGCCAACTCTGGGAGTGGAGGAGGAGGTGGGAATGGTCCCAATGGGAACAACTCCATCAACAGGTTAGCATCTCCTTCTGACCAACATCATTCATCTCATCCACCATCATCTTCCGCATCATTTCTGCTTGAACTTGAACAGCACTTTCCTTTCTACTCCCATTTATTACCGGGAGCCCCTTTCCCACCTTTCCTTCCTGGTCCTATGCTCCCTCCTCCGAAAGAGAATCGTAGTAGTATTAACAATAATAGCAAACAATTAGCTTCTTCTTCTAATGCTACTTCCTCAAGTGGTAACAGTACTGAGAAAAGTGGCCAAGTTGGGTGTAGTTCCTCGTCCAGTGCTCCATCTTGTTCTGTCTCCACTGCTAACTCAACTGCTAACAACAACTCTCTTCTTCTCTCTTCCCTACTTTTCTCTAGTTCTTCTGCCGCTGCTTCTTCTACTACTACTCCTCCTGCTAATATTAATTGCGCGATGAGCTCTTCCTCCTCATCCTCCCGTGCTTCGGGTGGGAATAAGGGCGGTGGCAACAACTCCACTAACAATCCAAGCCCACTTCCTGGTAACAGTAATAATAGCGGGGGTAATCCCAGTGCTGCCGCTGCTGCCATGGCCTCCCTCCTCTCAGCTAACTCTTCTGCTTGTTTGCCTAGCCCTCTTTCTACTTTTCTTGACCATCATCATCAGCAACAGCTTCAGCAGCAGCATCACCACCAACAAAGGCTCCAACAGTCTGTTCCTTCTCCCCTTCTCCCGAATCCTCCTCCCCCACCACCTCTCCCTCATGGACTTGGTGATTTACCTGTAATACCTTCATTACATCATCCTCATCATCATGAACTTTTTCTACACAGTGACTTTCGGCCATCCCCCACTGGACTGCCAGGCCTTCCCGGAACAATGCCGTTTGACCCGAGAGCGATGGATTTGGCTGCTGCGGCTGCTGCAGCCGCTGTGGCATCCATACGACATCCTGGTGGAGCACCTGGTCCCGCTGGATCAATGACTGAACCTTTGGACTTTTATTCGCAAAAATTGAAGCAGTTGGCTGGAGGCGGCACCACAGCCAGTGCCAGTCCGTCTCCCTTGAGCCCTGGATTTTCGAGGAAGCCTGCCATGACCCCACCCTCGCCGTTGTCTCCAGAAAATTGTAAGTGTGATATTTTTTAGTAAATTATTTTACTCTATGCATAGGTATGGCTACAATCCAGGTTGGCTTTTAGGTAGCTCACATTCATGGTACGACATCGCGTTGAATATTTTTCGTTTTTTTTTGTTTGATTTTCATTAAAACTAGCAATGAAAGGGAAACGATGTCACGTGTGCGGGAAGAACTTCCGCTTTGACAGCACTCTTCAGGCTCATCTTCGCACACACGAGAAAGATCCGCCCCATTCATGCCCACACTGCCGCCAAGCATTCACATCCCATTTGAGACTCCGTCGTCATCTCATCTCCCAGCATGGACCACTGCCCGATATGGATGATAACCTATTGGCATCCATGGGGTTCGTGGGGATGGGAGGATTAGCAGGATCCCCCGGTGGATTCCTAACAGGAGGGAAACCCCTCCATCATTCTCATCACGATGATAACCCTGCCAACTACCCGCTTGCCCTCGACTCCAGCTCCTGCACAAGTCCCCACGGTGCAGGAAGGAGTAGCAGCACGCCAACGCCCCCAACTTCTGGAATTGGTTCCAGCACAGGGTCCGCTGGATCAGGGGGTGCAACAACCTGCTCCGGGCCCAACTCTTCCAGCTCTTCCACCCACCACGATTTGCTACTTTTTGACACTAGCAATGCAACAAAATCCACGGACTCGGATGGCCAGCACAATAACAGCGCAAGTAGTGGCGCATCCTCCCTTCCAAACACAGAGACACTGGACACTTCCGGAGGTAACAACGGGAACAGGAGCAAGCTGGCAGACTGTGAGGGGGATGCTAGTGCTTCCAATCTGAACAAGTCTGGAAACTTGGATGAGTCTGTAGATGATATGCAGGAGGAGTCCCTCAACCTTTCCTCCAATCAGGACGAACAAAACAACAATGATAACAACAGGAGCAGCCCGGACAACAGGAAGAGCCCTGAAAATGGTGGAGCTACTAGCAAGCTTGGCTCAGGAAGTGGCAGTAATCGTAGTGAGGAGAATAATGACAATCGGTCCAGTTCACCCCAGTCCAGATCCAATAACAATAACAAAAGAGGCTTCGACAGTCCCTCAAGTCTGTCCGAGAAACGGAGCGTGACTAAGGATGAAGCAGAGGATGAGGATAAGTCTGGGGAGGACTCTTCCTTGGAAGAAGATGACAATTATGATGAATTCATGGATTCAGATGATGGCGAGATGGAGTCTTCGGAGCCGGAGGCTAAACGTCGTCGGCAGCATCATCCCCCAAGTAATAACAATAACAACAGCATGCTCAGCAACGAGCCGGAAGATCTGACTCGTCCGAAGGATTCCGTTGGGGGAGGTATAGGGAAGCAGCATCATTTGCTGAACCATTCGAACTCTTTGGTGGGGGAGCTCATTGACCGATTCGGGTTGAACAACATTGCCCAGTACAGTGAAGCATATAGGCAGGCTCTGAAGGAGTCCCAGCTATACAGTAAGCTGATGAAGGGAAGCAATGGGAACGGAAGTAATAATGGGGATAGGTCTGGAGGGATTACCCCAGCCTCAATGAACAATGGCTCTAGCCCTGGCTCACCTCCGGTTGGACTTCCTCCACATTTTGATATGCTCAATCCAGCAGCAGCCGCCGCAGCAGTTGCTGCAGTCAACGGTGCTCATCCACCACCGCCCATGTTCCCTTTTGAGACGAATTTGGAGAAGAGATTGAAAATGGACGGCTTTGAAGGGCTACATGGTTTATGGCTACAACGGGGAGATCCATTAAACTTTCTGAATCAAGGGGCAGCAGCCGCTGCTGCTGCGGCCGCCATGGAAAGCGCCGGTCAAGGGAATCCTTTACTGGGCAACCATCATGGGATGAACAATGGGGGTGGGTCGGAGAGAAGTGAGAAGACCACCAGATACAAGTTGAATGAGAGGAGGAACAACGGAGGGGGTGGAAGCGGGGGAGATCGTAATGCAGATGGGGGCGCCCCTATCCCTTCCTTCAAGAAGGAGGGAAAGCGGAATGACACTTGTGAGTATTGCGGGAAAGTGTTCAAGAACTGTAGCAATCTGACTGTCCACCGGAGATCTCATACTGGGGAGAAACCCTACAAGTGCGAGTTGTGCAGCTATGCTTGTGCTCAGGTAAGAATGTTTTCTGATTTTTTTTCTAATGTAGCTCTAATTGCATGCATTGATCGTGAAAGGACGCTTGAAGTGTGTCTGTTCACTTTATCATTTGTGCATTTTATTTATATGCTTTGAACAGAGCTCCAAGCTGACCCGTCACATGAAGACCCACGGAAGACTGGGGAAGGACGTTTACCGATGCCGTTTTTGCGACATGCCTTTCTCCGTCCCCTCCACGTTGGAAAAGCACATGCGGAAGTGTGTAGTGAACCAGAATAACTTGGCAGCCGCTGCAGTAGCCGCCTCCGTGAAATTAGAGCTTGGGTCCACCCAGTCCTACATGGACCACAGTGAGGAGTCCAATTCCAAAGAAGCAACTTGACTGTTGCCATGGGGGGCGGGGGCTCCCTTGATACCCCAGCATGATCATATTCACCACCCTCCACTTGGTGCTCCACTGGCACTCCCGCAACAACTAGTTTCGCCATCCAACTCCTCCTCATCCACGTCCTCTTTGCAGCAGCATCCGCAGCAACCACAACTTCAGCCGCCCCCACTTGTCCCAACGTCTTCCTCCATTGCAAACGCTGGATTACAGGGTCTCCATCCTCATCACCACTTGCTCCCTCCGCATCCCCACTTCAGACCCATGCTGACGCCGCCAACGGCCGGTATTTTCTAACATTTCCTCAATCTCTATTAGAGAGCTCTGCAGTGTAGTAATGTATATTATTTTCCTACTGCCCCTAAGATGAACAATAGTCAAATAATAATTTATATACATATTACATAACAATAATAATGACAGTTGATGAGTGAGACAGGCTTGCACACCCACGCACCCTTGAAACAACAAGTTGCACTAGTCCAGCAAACTAATTTTTTTAATTAAGGCCTCACGGTTTGTTTTAAAACACTGACACAACGACCTACACACAATTACATTCATACCTGTTCAATTCAATTGCTGAAAAGTCATTTTTTTTACATTTCTTTCTCTTCATCTTTGTGTAAAACTTATTCCTTAGATTAGATAATTGTTTCTTTGTTAGTTTGTTAGGACCATTATTTTAGAATTTAGTTTGTCAATTTAAGTTTTTGATAGCTTACCTAACTCATCATTACTTTAGAAATAGAAAAGTCTTCCCGGTTTTTCGAATCCTATTTACAGTGAAATAAGTACATAAACAGAAGTTAAGACTTGATCATTTTTTCTCTTACGGTGACGGTGGTGACGTTCTCGCCCCACCCACCCGGTGAACAATAATTACATGCTAAAAAAACTAAAAAAGAAAGTAAATAAATATTAGTATGATCATCCACTTCGTCATGATGGTGGTACGAGTATAGATAGCAATAGGAAGGGTATTTAACTAGTTGGAAGTAGGTAGGTAGACATGCATCTAATGCAGAATTGCCAACATGATTTTTTTGTTAGGCTCGATGATGGATCACGATTAATGTATCATAACTGCCGAGAGCGGCTTAGCTGGAAGAAATGTACATAAAAAATGTGTTAGTTGAATCAATCAGTCATGTTAATTTTTTTTTGAAAACCTGATTAAAGTAGTGAAGCAACATTTTGAACTGGATCAATTTCCTTTAATTGGTTTCCTGTAAAGTTCCTCTGTATAGCTGGTCAGCACGTCTGAAATGAGTTGAACTGTAATTTACCGTAGAAGATATCGAGAATTTATAATTACCTAACTAAATACATTTTAGCACTGGATTTCACTAGTTTTCGTCGAATAGAGATTGAGGACATGATCCATTTCTCTGAAAGCAATTGAGGGTTATCTAAAGCACTTAACAGTAGATGAAGGAATAATAAGTTTCCTCCTTCCAAGATGATTTTGATGAGAGAATGAGAGATACAAATACAAATTGATTAAAATACAGGGTTTTTTCTTACCAAAAATAAAATGATGGAGGAAGCAAAACATAACTTATTTAAAGTACTTAACCTAGCTGTATATTTTAACTTTCACCGGAAGTGAGGAAAGGAAATATCTACAACCAGAAGAATTAATACATCTATATCTTATTTATCTCGGTAGGGCTTTGAAATAAAATGTTTAAGATGTGTGTATTAAATAGGCTAATTAATGTAGGTAGTGGGTTCAATAATACGAAAAAAGTAATTTTTACTACTAAATTATAATCCGTGTAAAACTAATCAATAACTATTTTCTAGTTACAAGCTATAACCATGTAATGTAGGTAAGTTTTTTATCCAGATTTTAGTCTCCAATGAGTACGCAGTGTGTTTGATAAAATGCTAAGGAGGGAAAATGTAGTTTAGGTAGTAGTCTGAAATAAGTTTATGCGAATTTAATATCAGTTAAAAATAATAGCTAGTTCATAATTATTTCGTATGTGAGTAAAGCCAGAATTCTGGCCATTTCGAAGCAATGGAGGTCGAGTAGTAAGTACAATGCAACCCATCATCATCATTATACGAAAGTAGGTAATCCTAATAAAATGTTGGGACAAGATAAGATGTGGATGATAAGGCCCAATACCGGGGACATAATTAATTATGGAGTAGCTCCTCTCTCACGACAGAAGTTGTTTTCTTTGTACAAATTTTCAATAGACTTTTTTTTTACTCGACAGAGTACTTAAATATAAGTATATAGATATCTGTACATAAACTCGTTATAAATGTTTCGCATCCATAATTTTAAAACAGATTCATGAAGGGAAAATGTAGCAAGTAGAGAAAGTACTTTTACATATATGATCATAAAAAAAATTCAACAGTTGAATATGTTTGTGCTTGGTCCATTTTGTTCAGAATTACAAGGAGAATAATATGCTGCATAATATGCACCTAGGCTATCGTAATCGTAATGAGGATAATCAGGGGTTAATCATGGTGAAATTTATAATTAGCGTAAGTAATTATGAATTGTCCAGATCTTTCAACATGTTTGTCAAAATATCACGTACGTACATACATTACATAAGTATATTTGGCCAAGGAACAGATCGGTTTTTATGTATGGAAAAATATGTGCATATACATAGTAATCCATAGTAGGCAACAATGCTAACTGTTCACTTCCGGTTTCGGTGTTTTATTTCTTTTTTTTGCCATTTAAAGGGGCTAGTTGATTAACATTGAGACTTGGACTAAAACATGACGTGTTTAAAAGAAATTCATATTAAAATTTATATAATAGGAAGTAGCTGAGGTAATATATAGGTAATCAATATCAACATGCAAATTTGTATATAAAACGTAAACCAAATTTAGGAAAATCCACATTTAGTCTTAAGTTAAGTTAGCATCAAAATCGGTACACTCGTAACGATAAACAACGGTGAGATGTATACCAATAGAAGAATAACAATACATTTTTGTACTATTTCCACAATAAAAAAGATGAATAGTACTATTTATAACGTGTAAATAATATTTATATACAATAGCGCTATTTGCTAGCTCCTGTACATTACTGTATCATATCAAGCCACAGTTTTTAGCAGGTTTTTGTCTTGCGTTTTTTTATGATCACTCCGTGGCGTGAACATGATGAAAAAATGTAGACTAGACTTTCATTACATAAAATATTCTTTGTTGTATTTTGGTGCATAAGGAACAATACAATAGTTACGTAGACATTACGTATGTTACAAACTGATTGTTTTTTAAAAAGTAGGATTGTTCGTAGTTCTTTTACTTTTTCACGGGAAAATTGTAGATTTGTGCTTGGGTTGGTCAAAAGCATATGTAAGTGTGAAAATGTTTTTGAATGGGTTTACAAAAGTATCGCGTAAAGTTGAATAACTATTTTAAACTGTTGTAGGCTCATCTCCGAAATTAGTGTAGTTGAAGTAGTATTTATATGATATGATAATATGATGACTTAATATATTGTGTATAATTTAATAATTTAACAGTAATAAATCATCCCGATGTAAATAACGATAATCACTGCGTAAAAAGATTTTTAAGAAAAGTGAAGAGGTCTACTACAATAATGCAGACGAGTTTCTTTAGAGAATACACAATAATAACAACAATACGAGAAATCAATTTTAAGTTTCTACTACACCCATTATCTGACATAATTTATAGGAACTGAAAGGAGAAAAAAAACTTTCGGACAGGCGCAGTAATGTTTGGTATGAATAAATTTAAGTAACTTTTGGAAGAAAAAAAAACAACTAATGTTATGAAATAAAAATTACTATTTAGGTAATGAATCAATTGGTACATTTAAATATGATATGATATAATATAGCTATGTAATTGATGATAGTGTTTATGCTAACTTTAAGGACTGTAATAATATTAAAAAAATGAACAGTATAAAATTGTAATAATAATGATTATGTTTAGAACTGTGTAATAAGAAATGAGCAAGTAATTTACTTACTTACCCAAGCACGAAAAAATGATATGGATTTGATTTTGACGTTTCATTGTGGAAGAAAATAAACGGATTTAAAAAGTAAAAAAAAACACTGGAATTTGTTATGAAAACTGCGAACACATTTTTTTAAAATTTCAAGACGGAAAAAAATAATCGACGTATGATTTGATTTCATTAATCCGTTTTATGGGGCACTCTAAGACATGCAAAATCTAAAATAGTCCATCATTCAAAAACATTAATGTTGGAGAATAACAGTTTCTAAAACATTTGCGTTTATTACTTTCGGATTCAAAATGCTCATTTAAAAGGGGCACCATTACTTTTCAATTATAATTTATTGCATAACTACATGTTGTTTTAATTTTTACCCATACGAAAATGCATACCTAGCATGGAGAAATGTATATCAGGCTGAGGCATTTTTATATGGTCACTATCATATTTGCGTTGCCTGTCTCCATTCACCACCTCGAATGCGAACGATCGTGTTGTGGATCGACCCAACTCAATCCCGTTTTCATCGGTACACATGACGACATCTTTCGACGGTGGGAGATACTCTCTTCTCATACTCAACCCTTCAGTCGTCCCTTTCTCTTTGTGCTACTACCGTTTTGAACAAAGTAAGCATTCATTCCATAATATTTTAAATGCAGGTATAAAATTCGTTGCCGGAGAAAATGATGTGCTTTAATTTTAATTAACTGTTTACAAGAATATATACCAATTAAATGAAATTAATATTTACCATATGACGACAGACTTTTGGGATAGATGATAGACTATAGCCTTTAAAACGGTCAATTTATGATTCCTCAAGTTTTCTACAATCTTCTAAATACATAGGAGCATTAAAAGTGGTTAAAATTGGAAGGGACTCAAAAAATACTCACACGAGCGGGGTTGCATTTATTTCACATGGTCTCATACTCAAAACGGACGGATTTCTGGGAGAGAGTAGAAAATGCATTTTTGAACTAATTCAATTCAATAACCACGCATCCACTTCCCTGTCATTGCACTCATGATGCATAAAACGAGAAAGGGAAAAAATGAAAATGGGTACAATGTATGCCAGATATTATTATGATGTAGCACATTACGTAATGGAATATTATGCTGGGGAGTGAAGTCAAAAGTGGATTCCCCCCTGTCCTTTATCTCACATGTCACCACTTCCCCATTATCCCCATCAATGTCGGAATATTTATGGAAGCACATATGGATCCACGTACACATCCACACACATGACTATAGAATATTATTTTGTATCTGAGGACTGGGATCATAATGATAATGATAATGCATTCTCCCCCTTCTCCTCTCACACAAAGTGAAAGAAAGAGGGAGGAAGGGGACAGGGAGGGGGAGAGACTATTTCGTAAAATGTGGAAGTGAAATGAAAGGGATTTTTAGTCCTCTCATAGTCTGTCCGGCCATCATCATATCCCAGCTTGACTAAAAAACATGCACATGTGTAACTGGCTCACATTATTATCATGCATCCATGTGTCATCAAGCTCCATTCTCTAATGTCATTAAAGCCGAGTTGCATGCATGCATCCATCCTTACATTTACTTCTTCACATCGAAATCAAAAGTGCACTGCATGAAGGAGGGGAGAAGGGTGAAAGGAAAGAGTTGAGTTCAGGAGAAAATCATATTTTGTTGCTGTTATCATTATAGTTCTTTTTGGACGAAAATATTTAGCCGTATACGAGAATAATGCGATGGAGGGAAGCCTCAGTCACGGTGGTTTTCACTGGTGCATTGTGAAAGTAAAGTAAGTAAGTAACTTTTTTTTGTAAGGTCGAAAAACATTTCATGTATGAAAGTTTGTGGGGGACGAAACGTTATACTATAGCATCGTATTGGAGAATGTTGCCTGTCTGGTTTCATTATATTTTCATAAAAACGAAAGGAAAGCTGCTTGATATTTTCGAAAATGAAAAGTAGGGGAGACAATGGCTACATCTGGGCATATGCCGTGACATTTTTTTTCTGGAATTTGAAATGGAAACTTTGGGTTTTTCGGGGGTGAAATATTAACCTTCATTGCAATAACAACGATACATATTTAATAACAACAGAAAAGACTGCTTTGCATTTTGGTGTAACCTTTTCAAATTGTTTAAATATTAAATGTTATTATTATTTCAAATAAAAAATATAAAAAATTTAAATCTTCTTCGTGGGGAATTAAGTGGATCAACAAATAAATAGCTCCGCCCTGACCAACAGATACATGGGTAATAATAATGCTTTAAAATGGTATTAAGATTGGGAGACAACCAATAAATGTTTTCAGAGATGCCTTTGGAGGCCTTCATATATGAACCATGACTTCATGACCACTTTCACTCCAGCAACAAAGGGAGACGGACGGAAACAACACGAAAGTTCCTTCAAGAAGAGAGAGAAGGTCACAAATTTGTCTGTGGAAGGTTTATTGTGATTACGTAAGTAAATTTTGCTATTTTTTTCAGATACGCGAAAAAAGGATTATTGAAATGTTGGAACATACATAGGTATGTATATGGAATGGATGGTTGTACAAATAAGGGCTCGGGTTTCTTCCATCGACTTTTCCCCTAATGAAGCCTAAGCCTGGCAAGTTGGCGGTAGGTCGGGCAGGTGCTGTTCCAGGTAAAATAATGGCTTTTTCTCTTCTTCCCTTCTTCTCTTTCTTGCTACTTACCCTCACGGGATCAATTTTTTCTCCTTGCTTGTGCAAGGATAACCTCAAGAAATTCTTTGCGCCAGATCCTTTTTTACCAAACCACAGAGTCACACATATCCCTGTCCAATGATGCCAGGAGCGGCGCGGTGATGAGGTGGATTATTACGGTTGTGATTTCACAAAAGCCATCACCTCATCATCGTGGAGAAATGCTTATTTCCTTTCTCCTCAACTGGGGTTGGAAAGTGAATGCAAAAAGGGTGTACTTTATTATTATTTTTTTTAGAAAAAATAGGCCTTTACTTGACTTCGCGTTTATTTCTTTCTCTCTCCCTCTCTCTAATAAATATGTATGCCTCTCTGTCAATGAGCGTTCCGAAAATAAAAAAGCCTCCAAACTGGAAGGATTTACGCCCGGTGACTGGAAAGGGAAAGCTGACTCACACACTCTCATTCTGGATGAATGAATGAATGATAGAATGGGAAGAATTGTAGGGATATATATTTTTTCCTCTGTGAGGGAAAAGGGATTATCATTTTTACAAGACTCTTTCTCTTTCCTCCTTCCTCCCTGTCCTGCAACACTATAACGGTTTACTATTCTTTCTCTTTCTCTCTCTCTGTCTCTCCAGGGAAGACAAGTAAAAAAGGGGTAAAAAATGTTGCTCAATGTAGTTTTTTAATGGAGGTGGGAAATCAGAAATTTGTATCTGCCCGTTGTGTCATCAGCCCAGTGGTAGTACTAGCTAGCAGCAGCAGCAGCAGCGGTAATAATATCGAGGTGGCGGTGGTGGTCCCATTATACTCTCTCTTTCTCTATCTTTAACTGACATATACATCTATATCCCATCCATTATTATTTTCTTTGGAGGGGCGCCGGGGCTTTCCTAATCCTCCCAGCAATGCTACAGCCCTTTCTTGTTATCCTTCTACGTCATTATTGATATGTGCGTGTTTTTTCTCTCTTCATCCTTTAAAAAAATCGTATGGCTAGGTCCCAGCTTTTATTTTTCAAAAAAAAAATAAAAAATTCTCCTCCAAAAAACGAAGACTTTTACTATCGATGGAAGATGGAAAAAGCAGCAATCAAAATGCATACATTTTTTCTTCTTTTTATAAGTATGTAAAGCTGTTGTGCACGTTGAGTAGGTTCACTACTACTATCTTTCCCACTCAATACTGCCTGGAAGAAAAAAGAAAGAAAAAAAACGAAACTGGAATGTACCACATCCTTCCCTTTGCTACTTGTTCCCTTTTCCTTCTGGTAATTTATGCAAATCACTCAGTCACTCTAACAACTGGCGTGTCTCCCAAAGGCTGGCTCCCTTGGAAAAATAAAGTCTATCATTTTCTTGGGAGAATGCGATAAGGGAAAAGGCATTACGGATATTGATTGGAGTCATTGAGAACGGCACGGTCAAAGGAATACATCACGGAGGAAATAACGACCTCATTGTGAGGCTCTAAGAACAAGAGAGGGGGAAAAATCGGGAAAGAATGGACAATCAATATTATTCCAAAATATAAATGTATAATTATGCATGGAAAATGGGAAGCCATGAGGGGGAAGCGGGAAAGTAGCCCATTTTTCATGAGCCTGCTTTCTCTCCTTGTCGTTCCTCTCCGGTGAAGGTTTACTTGCTTGGTTGAGTGGATGGATTGCTAGATAGTCCGATGGGTTTTTTTCCAGTATAGACATCCCAATTTATTTCACACCCAGGCTGAGAGAGAGAGAGAGAGAAACAGAAAAAAAAACGAGGGAGAAAGCGAGAGAAAGATAAATTTGGTTGTCCGGGCAAGTTGTCGTATGGCTATATGGGCCCTTGGCGTCCTTTTTCATGGCTGCCTGCCTCTCCTTCTCCTTGCGGTAGTGGTGGTGCTTCCTCGACGTGATTTTTGGTGCCATTCTCCACCAGCCTGGTAGACACGGTGGTTCTACACTAGAGGAGAAGAAAAAACTCAGATATCTGCCCAGGGTAGTAGATGAAAGGACGACACAAACATCCATTCCATTTTTTTTTATAAAAAAAAGAGTCCATAGATACCTACCTATATGACTATATATGAGAGGAGGATGGATGGATAAATATCCCGAGATTTTTTTTCTCTTTCTCGCTCTCCACGTTTATTTCAGCTCTGTCGCCTTCTCCTCTCCTCCTCTTCTTCTTACTATCTTCATATTGCAATCCTATTGACTAGTATGTGTAATATATATACTGATATATGTATTTGATGGAGGGAAAAAGAACGAAAAAAAACTTTATCCCGACAACAACAACAGAAGCAGCAAGGAGCACGGAACACAATCCATTTTTTTACACGGGATCCTATCACACACATTCCCGGAAAAAAAATAGAAGGAAAAATAGAAATAGCCGCCGTTGTTTCCCCCTCTTTTTCTCCCTTCCCCATAAGACAGCAGCAGGACAGGGAAAAGAAGCAGAAGAAAAAAAAATACACAAGCTAAATATGCTTTAAAAGGACATAACTTGCGCAACTCTACAATAATGCTTTTTAAATGAATGTGTGTCCTTTTTCCACGTCAAGGAAGGAATGAAGGAAGGGTGAAAAAAAGACTATAATTTTTTAGCCTTGATTCTTGAGCTTTGGGCTTTTTTTCTCACACTGACTCTCCCTCCCCAGTTTTTTATTCTTGGAAGTGAGTGAGGGAGTGAGTATTAGACGATGGTGGTGGTGGTGGAGGGATAAAAATAATGATGGATTTTTCTTGTGTCGTTCCATCTCCTAACTTGATCCATTACCCTTCATCCCGCCCGATAGATATTTTTTTTGTAAAGATGGGAGAGTAGGGCGGCATGTGGATGTGTGGGGGATGCGTCACTATCTTTCTCTAATTTCTGTGTGCGCCCAAGCAAATGTCATTATTATGTATCATCCTGAAAAAATAGTGGGGATGGTAAAAAAAATTGTTTGTGTGAAAGTTTTGGGGGTGAAGGAAAGGCTTCAGCATGCCGAGGGGTCATCCGTCCGTACTGAGGATTCTTCCGTAGTGGTTGCTTCAAAAATACATCATTAACAAAATGAAAGACAGCGGATTTTTTCTTATTCTCAAACCATTCTCCCGTAATGGGATGGCCTTGGCCGTGCAAGAATGAGAAATATCTAATTTGTCTACAACGAGGAGACCAGGAGGATGGATGGAAAATATCCCATTTTAGTATTAGGAAGGCAGATGAGCTAGTTCCATTATAGGGCTGGCTAGGATTGTTATTGTTATTATTGCTTATCCGTATAGTAGAGTAAGTAGAGTAGGTATACAAGTTACTGTCTGTGAAGTGGGTTGGCATGGTATAAGAAGCATTTTCCTTAGCTCACGCTCTTCTTGTTCACAGCTTGCTTGCCTTCGCTCTTCCTTGTTCATTGAGAACGTTTTTTTCCTTTCGCTTTCTCTCTCCGAAGATATTTATGGTGTGCCGATGAGACAAGAGCAATTAATCTTTTTCACTCCTAGTTCTTCTTCCCTGCCTCTCTCTCTTTTGCTTACTCGCTCTTTCTCCGGCATTTACTCACACTGTCCCTTTGCCCTCTTTCCTCAATCGGGCTTGAATAATGATGATGACGAGGAAGGGATAGGATTGGGAAGTGAGGCTGAGAAAAAATGGGATTAGGAGGAAGGGAGCCACAAAAATGGACGAAAGACAAGGACGAATGATCCCATTCTTACTGATATAAATGTATTGGCATAATATTCAAACTGATATATTGTGAATGATAATCACGGCTCAATATTTTAACGTTATGTAACATTTAAAATTTAAACTGCTACTTTAGATTTTAGCTTGTATGGCCGTAAACAAAATGGAATGTTTATGCTAAGAAGTTATGAGATTCATATTTGGAAAATTTCCCCTCATTAATTTGCATTTAGTACGTTTATGTAACTGTGGGGAACGATATTTATTTTCATAATACCATAATCACTTTTGATAGAAAATAAAACTTCTAAACTTTTTTTTAAAGTTTGGGTTCATTAATAACCACCTTTAATATATGCAATTTACAAGCAGATTTTCCATATAAGATCTTTGTCATCTGCAATAATTGCTCCTCGCCCATTTTCCATTCAGAGAGGTGTACTTTCACTTTTCCCCGAAAATTAAATAACTTCGCATTCAAATACCAGCCCGAGTTGTTTTGTTGAGAGCGGACTAGTTCCAGAGCGAGGAAAAGTTTCAATGATGAAAAATGGACTAGACCACATTCTCATCTTTTATTTGTTGGGATGGGGAAAACAAAATAGGATAAATATGGCTGTGCATATGCATATTATTGTTATTTTTTTTTGGTTTTTCCTTCTCCCACTCTACTCTACCTTCACGTTGGTTTTCCCTTGTTTGTCCTTTCAGACTGTTTATTTTTGTGCAAGTGGAGAGGAGATGGGGAAATAGGAAAGGAAGGAATCAGAGATGGCTTCTAATGTAATAAAAGGGTTTGATTGATCATGGCGGGTTGCTGGGCCAAAAGCTGATCCAGTTTTCTCCTCTATACACCATACACACGGAGTCTCCTCTCACAACGTCATATTTATTTTTTATTATATTATTAGTAATGTTGTATGAACAGAGTTTTTCTCAGGAACGAACAAACTTCTCTCGTCCATATCCAATCAAGTCGGAGAGCCGATGCCAATGTAATCTTTGAAAGCCTAACAAAAAAAGGTAGAAACAGCCAGAGAGAGAGAGAGGCAGCGAGAGCTTCGAAAGAAAATTGTGAAATATGAAGGAAGGAAGGAAGGAAAGAGAAAAGATTGGTAGACAACATTTCATTGGAATTATCTTTCCCTCCATAAGAAAAAAAACATTTTCTTCCTCTCTGTCCTCTTATTGTTACTTCTCTCATCTCATCTCCATTTAAAAAAAAAATCCGTATTGGGCAGAGAAAATCAGGAGAAAATGGCATTTTCCTTATACGAAAACAACTTCACGGCGTATTCGGTTGGATCATGATTGGGATTGGGCGAGTGGGTGTAAACAATAGGGAAGTGATTCAATACTTTTTCATAACCATCCTGGTTCTTCATGGGAAGGGTTTTTAGTGCTCTTTGAATAAAACGGAATGAATACCGTAAAAATCTTTAAAGAAGGCAGTTTCGTATTAAAAAATATTTTCTAAAAAATATGCTTACTATAAAAAAACATTCGGCTATTTCTCCAACTGTAATAAAAAATATGTGATGGGATGAGTAATACTGATGAGTGTGACTGTGG
>JAQGAI010001036.1:0-16242 GCA_034696905.1 Lepidocyrtus violaceus | reverse complement strand
GCCTATTTCGTGAGTTTTTGGCACTTTTTGCCTATTTTAGTGCCTATTTTGCACAAATTTAGAAAATTTGACACTTTTTTTTTTTAGATTTTTTAGGTAGTAGCGAAAAAAGATTATTGATCGACCAAAAAAAAATCTTATGAAAATTTTGATCTCACCTAAAAGTTACTTAAATTTTAGGTAACATGTCATTTTGCGTTTTTAAGGCTTCTAAACATCAGAATAGAGGTATTTTCAAATTTTATTGGCTACATTGCACGGTAAATATGCCTAATTAGGTACTTATTTGCGATTTTTAGTGCCTATTTAAGTGCCTATTTGGCCATTTTTTAGTGCCTTTTTGCCTGCCTATTTCGCCATTTTTTAGTGCCTATAATCCGGGCCTTAGCTATTATACACTTACTCAATGATAGAGTTGTCCCTGTTTAGTAGCGCTTGTGTAAACAAAGTTTTAAAAAAAGTGAATTACTCGGCAAGACCACAAACTCATTAAATTTTATTAGTCATTTGAGGCAAAAGCCATCATCATCCATGCATATTCCAAGCTTTGTTTGGTCACAGCAGCTATTATTAAAATCCACCGGGGCTAAAAGAGAAATATGAAAAATAGGCCTAGCGTAAAGTAAAAGAGAGAAAATGACGTTCCAAAACTGCATTATTCTTGCTCTTGTCCCACGTAAGATAAGTTGATTCAATTTTTGAGTAAAATGGATCTAGACAAGGGATATCCTTACTCCTTACCTATTTTTGTCTTTATCCTCCGATAAAATTGAATAGCCCATTTTTCCTCCTGTTCAACCACCTACTGCTCTTGTTCCGGTGGTACGCTTGGATGCATGACGCTGATGATGATAATGATGATTCTGTTGACATCTTCTCAAACACTTCTCTATCTAATTTGCATGGGATGGGATGTACGTATAGCTACGTCTATTTGTGCTTGGCAGTGAGGAAGTGTCTCCGTTGCCAAAACATTTACGGAAGAGACTTATGGTTCAAGACAGAGAAATGGATTGTGTTTGCTGATATGCATTATCATCCTTCTTTCCATAGATGATGCTCCCAACTTGCTTTGCTCCTTTCTCTCTCTCTCTCTCTCATGTCACCATTCACGATATCCCCAACATAAATATACTTGTACATCCGGTGGCGGTGATAGGGTTTTTGGTTTAGCAGTGATGTCAGTAACCTTCCTCGTCTCGTTTTCAGACAACGGCAGCAGCACAACAGAGTCCAAGTAAAAAAAATATGTGTGTCTACGGTTGAGTTGATAAGTTTATCGAGAAAAGGACCTAATCGGGTTTGGAGCTTATACTAATAGGCTTCACTTTTTTTGTATGTTCCACCTTGATCTCATAATCATCATCGTGTTTCTCAGAGGCTGCTAATCAAAACCGGAAAAAAACATCGAGCTCGGTCATGCCGCACAGCTTCCTTCTCGGTTGGCACGGGTTTGGAACATATGTATGGTCCGGAAGGAAGGATGACCAGCAGCCAGCCTAGGAAGGGTTCACATTATCTTTAATAGAACCCGCATCATGCTTTTGATGTCCACCAAACATCAAGTCAACCATCCATCCATACAGAAAACGGACTGCGATGGGAAAGCACGATTAGCGGACTTTGAATTGCTTTATTTAGGAACAACTTTTTATTCAATGACATCATCATGTACGTTATATGTATCTCAGCCAGTATCACAACTACTCCACTGTGTTGACAGCCCGAACCTGAACCTAAACGTTTTTTAGAAGAAAAAACAAGCAACAACAAAATAACTCAGAAGCAGTTTCGTTTAATGTCCTGATTTAAAATTTGGCACAGGAGGCCATAATATATATCTCATCCCATCCCATTCATGAATGATGTAATAGGTAGTACCAACTAGTACAGCGGGCAACAGATGTTGGAAACTACCACACAGGACAGGATTTACTGAAGAATAAGCGAAAGTTTGGCTTTGTGGAATCCTTTCCCTTTTTTTCTACACGCACATTTTACGTACTCTGCATAAAATCACAACTGCAAAACTAAAGGACTGACTCAAACTTTTAATGTATGCATGGCAATATCTCTCAACTCAACTAACTTGCTATTTTCACCCCTCACGATTTTTTAGTACATGGTTTCATCTTACCAAAGAAAAAAATTTTTATGGCCGTCCAATTTGTTTGGTTTGTGGGTTTTTAGAGAGTGTGCAAAAATTGCATAAAAAGAGTGCAAAAACCCAGTCATATTACTGACGACGGCCATATAAATAACGTATGCCTTCAAGGTCCCTATAAATCTTTAATATAAACTGGTGCATTGAGAAGGTAATAGTAATAGTAATGGTAGAAGGGTCTTTCTTGAGTCTGACTGATAACTACTTCCCATGAAGAAATGGCCCTTTCATTTGCTTGCCTTTTTTTTGCAAAAAAAAAAATTTTGTATTTTATGACTCTCCCTTACTCACATCTGCATCCCTGTTTTCCCCATTGCAGACAAAATAAAAATAACTAGGTAAATATTTATATCCTTCCAACCTTAACAACTTGCACAGTTTTAGGGAGGGAAAAGTAAGTTAAGTCGTTTAGCCCGCTCGTACATCCATTCCACCCATGTTATTATAGTTGAATAGAAAGTTTTCCCATTTCCAAACTTATATAACGAGGGATAAGGCACTACTGCTGTTTTTTTTATTATGTCCTACAGACACGTTATATTTTTCACAGAGGTAGTAAGGCACGTACTCCTTTTTCTCACCCAGATACGGTTATTTATTTAGGAGTGGAGGAGAGAGCGGGGCAGAGAAGAGAGAAAATATTTTACGAGGAGTAATCCCTTTTTTGACGTTACCGTTTGTCAGCCCTTTCCCCGATACACAATTGCCTTTATCTCCTCCTGTTCCTCGTTGAAAATAGCTTCCAGCTAGAAAGGAGAAGAAGAAGAAGAAAAAAAGGAGTAATGTTTGGCGTTTGCAGCAGGGCGATGATGGGCGTTATTGACGGGGCTACTTTCTAGCATTTTCCACTGGGTTTACGGTGGGAAGAAAAGGAAAGAAAAAAACAGGAATTTCCGTTAAAAACAAATGTATTTTCTACTCTACCATCTTGACTATTTGTATTGGGGGCGATGATGATGATCGTGATGATGATGATGATGATGATCGCAAAACATATTATTTGGAGTAAGTGGAAACCTACCCAAATGGCAATGATATGATCATGGAAGAGAAAATATAAAGGATTATTGTGTAGAAGCATCTCAGAAGGATCCAAAATCGAAGGGGACATTTTCTTAAAAAAAAGGCTTTTCAGATTTTTGAGAGAAGACCGCTACCAGTCCGTATATGGTTATTAACGAGCGTCTGCGAAAAAAATAACGTTCCTTCCTTTCCTTCCAGCAGTGAAGGATTTGTTGGGGAGGGCACACATTGAGAGAAATGAAATTGGATATGGTATGAAATTGCCGTATCTCAAGAAGAAGAAGAAGGAAAAAAATTGTTTTTTTCCCTTTCATTTCGCAATTTTATTTTTTTTTCTTTAGATATGCATGAGTCATAGATGGATGGATGGTTGGGGTACCCAGTTGGATGGATGATTTTCTTCTTTTTCTTCTTCTTCAATGATGGCTTTTGTCCCAGTTTCCTTTTTGGTGTTGATGTTGATACCCCTCCGTCATAAAAAAAATAGCATGTAGTTTTACATGAGATTCTTGAAGAACAAGCGTATGTCAGACGTAGGATGGTTTTGTTGGTTGGTTGGAGGTCTTCCCCAGAAAGAGCAATCATCCTGATCCGATCACTATTAGAGTCAGCACTGGCACAGCATATTTCATTGGATTTCACTGGCCCCGCTGTCGTCGTCCTATTTCATTTTTTTGAGAGGGACATTTTACTTCTCTGTGCTGGTGGCGCTGGCTATCAGCGTGAAATATCTTCTTATTAGTAGTAAGGA
The DNA here is from genome assembly GCA_034696905.1 of Lepidocyrtus violaceus. Taxonomy (NCBI): domain Eukaryota; kingdom Metazoa; phylum Arthropoda; class Collembola; order Entomobryomorpha; family Entomobryidae; genus Lepidocyrtus; species Lepidocyrtus violaceus. The sequence goes on along the minus strand of JAQGAI010001036.1, from coordinate 12,304 downwards.
AAATTGACATGTGGATATAAAATTTATTTGTGGGGATTGCCATATCAAAAAAGGTACTACATATGTAACGGTGATGTAAACTGTTATAACATAACACAAAAGGGAGACAAATATGCTTGAACAATGCATTGCTGTTGGTATACTAATGTCCCTCCTTTCCCCTTTTTTATTTTAGAATTGGAAAAAGAGCATTCGATGATAAGTACCCGTAGATAGTTGGAGGATGCAAATAGAAACATAGTTATATTATATAATATGTAGTATTTTATAACCTTGTTGCAATCAAGCCTCATTGCTTGAACAGCGGGGGGAAAGGCTCTCACTTTTGGAATAATAAAATGCAGATGGGATGTTGTATAATGCAGACAAATGCTTGAGCATAAGGAGCACATGTGTACCATCCCGTCCAATAAAAAGAAATAGAAAAATTGTCCTTATTATGGATGATGATGATGATAACGGGAGCCTCCTGCGTTCTATTTTCTATAATATGTAATGCATTCATCGTATTCCTCATCTCTATCAATATTTTACAAGCTTCAGAACAAGCTTTGTACTTTTAGATCCATTTTTTTTAAGAATAAGCTTAACTAAGCATGTGATCATTTCCTGCCATTTATTCTCCGAAATTATTAATTCATTTCTTGGTTTTGACGGGGCTAAACAATGCGGGAACAGTTTTATCGGTTTCAGGATGACGCTAACAGATTGCACTTTGCAAATAACAGATTTTATGCAGATACGTAAGTAAGTAGTAGGAGGAACTTCCGCCACATGGGACTGTGTAGCTTTATGCATCCTAGTTCTTTCCAAGTAGGTATTTAGCTTTCAGAATTTTTAATGAATCAGCTTGCCAAAAATTTTGTGTACATTTGCGGCAGCATCGAAGCGTTGGAGAAATCCACCAAGAAAAACTAATCGAATGTTACAAAGTCAAAATGTAAAGTAGATAGGTATGTTCCGTCCCGGCAACTGCACTTTTTTTTCTGCAGTTGTGCGTAATGTGCACAAGGCTTGCATGCTCTCTGCACTTGCACTTCTCAGAACTGTCTCGTTGTTGTGTGCAGACTGCTGCAGACAGCAACAACGGCGACAGACGCACCCTTTTCCACCACCCCCACTCACAAATGATGTAAGATTAAAAAAAAAGAAAAGAAAAATGTTAAATATATTTGTATCCCCATGCCATTCCTAATGCGGGGAGTGTAGTGCCGCCGATCCATTTCTTCCTGCTTATGAGCCAATTTCTCCGTCTATAATGCATTTAAACCGTGATTCATTGGACAGTTTGATCCTGTTTCACTTTTCCCAATATTCACTAAATTTTCCACTTTTCCCAAATTTTTTTCTTAACTTTTAACAAATGAAATGACTCCAGTTTAATTGGCTTCTTGTAAGCATAAAAAAAACAATGTCTCAACGACTAACCACGCTTATTACTTTCCCCCCTCTGGTCCTATTCCAGTTTAAAAAAAAATTAAACTTAAGAGAAACGACTTGCGTCGAAAGATAAATACCTGTAATAACACTCCAAATTTTGGAGAATACTTCACTTTTAGTGATCTCATCATCCCAGCCCGGCAGCTTCAGCCTTGTTCCAGGCACGGATGCATGTCTCGACGTCGTCGTAATTTTAAGCTAGTTGGATAATGAGATGGGATTTTTGTTTCCTCAGAGAAAATATTTGGAAGTGGAGTGGAAGTTTATGGTTTAGTTCCTCTTTTTTTGTGCGGAGAGGATGCATGCCGCCGCCGTCCTACTTCATTAACACGAGAGTAAATGCATAATTGGAGGCTTTTTCATTGAAAAGGAAAATAATAGATTGTCATCTTGTGTCAGAGAGACGTCGACGTTGAGACGAGACATCATAGTTTAAAAAAAATAGGGTTTAACCATGCTAATATTTCATTATTACCTTTGCTAAATAAATGCATACATTTTTGCCCGTCATTATGTAATAGATAGAATGCAATGGTTTGTTTGTGAGTGACTTGCTAATCTTTTTGTGTCTTCCTTTCTATTTTTTAATGGACCCCTATGGCTCGTCACGATGGGATTATAGCAACACTACCTGCTCAAATTTGGGTACTTACCTCAGTCCGGATTTGAAATCAGGAACCAAGTGACGGAGGAGCGGATGAGGGATGCTATTCGTGAACTTCAGGTGAGTATTGGACTGACATAATCAGCCGTCAGCTAAAATGTTCAAAATTTTCAATTCATTCATTGTTATATGTCATGCAGAGCTTTGCAAACCTGACAGTGTCGGGGGAGGTGGACGAGGCTACGCTGAAATTGATAAAGACGCCACGATGTGGCGTCCCCGACATCCTGACCGGCCAGTTCAACTCCAGAACGAGACAACGGCGCTACATTGTCCAGGGACAGAAATGGCCTAACACGAACCTTACTTGGAGGTGAGGCATTTAATTTATCACCCACTTTTATTCGATTTTTGTTTTCTGTCGCTATAGTCTTTTATGATTTGCATTGAAGAAATTATTTCCGTTTTCATTTTTTTAAAGCCAACTTTCACCGCTGTAGCATAATTTACTTTTCTGATTTATTTCAAATCTTGACGTTGTAATTCCAATTGCGCATTGTTATTAGAATTTATTTTGGTTAGTCATGGATTTTTTTACATGCCTTTCACTGAAGTTTTGGAAGCCGACCGTTGGATGCTCCTGCACAGTGTGCGTGCATACAACCTATTTTTGCCAAACTTAACTTGAGCATGAATTGAATTTTTGCCCTCTGCTGCTCCACAAATGAACTGACTTCTCGTAACTTATTAGCTTTCTGCTAACAGCCGTAGATGTCAGGAATGTTAAATGTTAACGTTTGCTCGTTCTTGAGTTGGAGGAAAGCTTATCTGTAGCTCCTTTTCTCTGCATGCATAGTAGTACAATTAGATCCAGTTGAGTCTTTACTACATATTTTGTATGTACCAGTTTGTCCTTTTTACAATATCTCACCACCACAGATACTACCACCGTGGAAAATGCTAGATAGTAAAAGTTTGGAAAGGGATTAAAATATAAACTCAACATCTGCTGAAACATAAGTTAATTTTATGAATTATTACTTTCACAATCGTAATCAAATGATGATATTTTGAAGACGGTCAAACATTTTGCGATTTGATTTGCTATCAGATTTTTTTTATTCATCTATGACAATTTAGTGCTGACTTTTTCCTTTAAAAATAGAATCGCCGCCGTACTCGTGCTATTTTGGTATTGCTGAAAATGCTGAAATTTTGACTCAATGTCAACATTACTGCAACCTCTCCGTTGAATGATTAAGTACCTTATTCTGAAATTGGATCCTTTAATACTATCCCATAAAAATAATTGTATTTTATGGCTCGAGATGGCAAATAATAAAAAAATATGTAATAACAGGAGACAAGCAGAGCTTCATATGTGCGTATAAATGCACATTTGTAGCAAATGTTACTGTTATGAAGAAAAAGCAAAATTGGCATGCTAATGTATGAAATTCTTACGATGAATATGAAAACACATTTTTTTTATTTTATGATGTGATCAACTCTGGCCATTTTAATGTAAAAAACGTACATAATCAATTTTAATACGCATTCCTGCTCGAGAGGTAATTCTCAGTTGGACTTAAAATCAGAGGAGAAAGGATAACCAAGCAGCATTGTAAAGCAAATTGCATAACAAGGGTGTAGGGCAAAATATGCATTCTCTGTATTTCCAACTTATCAACCCTTTTTCTCTATATTAGTTTAATTTAAAGTAACGGCGCGCAGAAAAGAGATTTGAAGATTTAAATAAAGCTTCCTAAAAACAAGTTCATGGACTTCCACTCCACCGTCCCATTTCACGAAAATGAGATTTCCTTCGATACAGTTAAATCGTAAATTTTTCTTTGTCGTTGAAGCAGCTTATTTAAAACTGACAGAACTCAACTTAGCACATCAACCCACGTATTTTTCTTCTTCACCCAGTTTCATTTCCCTTCCGTTCCAATGTCACATTATCGCGGATTCCGTTGGAAGGGAAACTTTGGACATTATAACAAGTACTTTGATTAGAAATTGAGTTCCATGCAAAACGAAATCTCGCAGTGGCAGGTTTGGGATTGGGACAGCCGAACCCCCACAGTCTAGTCATCTCTCAGCTAGAACCATTATTATGATTATTCTGAAGAGAGAGAGGAAAAAAAAGTTCTCCAATTGTTCTTCGACTGGAAGTAACATGGGCTGATATCTACAGATAAGAAAGAGCAGCTCCCTCCTTATAAGAATGTATATCAGTTATACTTAATATGGGAAGGAACACGAGTGAAATATGTCATGATTGCATAATATTAGCATGGAACTCTATGCATGCTTGCACGAATTCCAAAAAAAACTGATAAAATTTATCATCATCAGCCTCTCATTACACTTTCCAAACACTTTTCCCTCCATTTTATGTCTCCTTCTTTTACAAACTACTTAATATATTTATGAGTGCGCAAGTGTCTCGAGAAAAAGATAGATTACGATGATGAGAGGAAAGGAAGAACCAGAGTGGAGAAAAAATCGTCCATTTTTTTGCTATCGTTTTACTCAGCGTCAGTCTCCAATAAGTGACGAAAGAGATAAATAAATGCAAAGCGGACAATGAAATGTAATAATATGGAATGGGAGAGAAAGAAACATTCTTTTAATGAGTGGAAGTCAACATTATGCACTGCCAGCGGAATTCTAATGATCATTCACATTTTCTTTGAAGATAAAATGTGCCCACTTCTCCTACAGACTAAACTCTGATGATGGACAGAGTGACCTTTTGTTATATAATACTCGTAGTAACCCATGCATATCATATTATGACATTCCATGTTTTTGAAAGGAGAGTCACTGTATCCTTCCATTTTAGGTAATTCGAACAGCAGTGTACAGTTGTTTGAGTACAAGCATGCCTTTGACAGTTGTCCACCAATCAACTAGATCCTTTGAAAGATATCGTTTGACCAGAATATAATATGCAGTTAATCCTGACAAATTTTAATTTTAATGCTGATGATTGAGTTACGCAACTAACTCATTAAAAACAACTTTACATTTAAGTCAGATTTTTAGCGTAGTTAGTTAAATACTATTTATTTATTTGGACATGCTAAACTTGAACTTTAAACTTCAGAGCTGGCTTTCCATCAGAGCTCTCCAATCCATTGTTCAGTTTTTTATTATTATATTGTATTAAATCTGTTTCTGTGTGAAAAAAAGCTGTATGGTTGTAACCTAATCTCACAAAAGAGTCCAGACTGAATGGGAAATTCCTCCTAATTAGTTTGCGTGTTCCCCACCCCAGCCCTTGTGTCCATTCTTATGTAATCTATCGTGAACATGAGACCTTTCCTTTCCCAACTGGAGATAAGCATTTGTGCTCCCATATCCTATCGCTACTATCTTCCACTTCCACCAAAAGACTTTGGGCGGAGTTGGTTGGAAAAGTCATACACTTTTAAAGTGTTACTTGTAGCGGAGAAGACGACAGGGAAACCGGAACGAAACTGAAGAACAAAAATCCACTTCCTCTTCTCCCATCCCCACACACACACACACACAAGTATAATAGCGTACCTAATACAAAGGCGGATAGAAAAAAAAATGATAAGGGAACAATGAAAGCGTAAAGCTCTTCCCCACCAGAGTCTCTAATGGCTCTGTGACATTTTCAACTTTCAATGTGATCATCAGACCGTGAGTCTTAATCGATATTGCTGACATTTAAATGTTGTATGTAATATCATGCATGCTCGGTAGCAGGAGCAGCAGCTTTTTCAGGTCTTCTTAACTCCATATTATGCATCGACTTAACTATGGCATCGGAAGAGTCAGCATTAAAGCTACTAAACAGAAGAGGACTGACTGTGAGGCTATAATAATACGCCTTCATTATGCTGCTGCTGCTAACTTATTTTTTTTCAAAAGCCGAACAAAAGTCAAAGGGTTTGAAAAGGACTTCCATCTTTTCATCATCATCACCATCATCCAGATCATGAAATGTGAAACCGTCGTCATTATTATTACTACACTAGTGAAAAAAAAAAGCTGAAAGCTGTTTCGCTTTGCTTTCATCATCATCCATCCCAGGGTAAAAAAGAAAATTGAATCTGGGCTGTCGAGTCGAGATTGCTCGAGTTTTGCGCAAAATATTTCACATCCTATTAAACCTATTAAATATTATGGACTGTGTGACTGAGGCAAACAGAAAAGGGGGATCGGGGATCGCTTTTTCTTTTTTGGATGGAGCGCTGGTGGTTTGTAAGAAGTTTAGATAGATAATTTGACTTTTACCAGTTAATGTTAATAACTCAAAGTGTGCACTGCACACCTTCCTGCTACAAAATGTCTTCTGCAGAGGAGTGAGTCTAGTAGGGTAGCCCTCCACTACGTTCAGCAACTCGGACCCCAATGCAATCCCATAATAATAGGATGACAAAAAGTTGAGTGAAGGAGGGGGGGGGAGGGGAAGCCCACTATTTTGTCCGTAACGACTATTGCCCAATATTGACGATGAGAGCTGGAGCCAGTATAATATTGTAACCAAGTGGAGTTGGATGGAGATAAGTAAAGTCCAACCCTTTTTTTCAGTGATGTGGATGTGATCAGGCCACCTTTACATTTCCAATTCGTATTGGATTTTCTTTTTACCAGGATGATGTTCCATGCATTGAATTTCATACTCCTAAAGTCCAACTATATACACTAGTCTGATTGTTAGCTGTTTCCAGAATTAAATAGATTGGATTCCGGGTTGGGAATCGTCGGATGCTCATCCCAATTTTCTAGGATCTAGCGCCATTGTTGAAAAGTAAGAAACAGATATAGACGAGTAGTTCAAATAGATTTTTGCTTTTATTGGAACGGGATGGCAAGGGGCGGGCGTCCTTCTTATTAGTTCGTGTTTTTTTTTCTTATCTTATTCCTCTCAAAGTTACAATGGATGATAAGGAGGCTCCCTTTTTATTTAATACGAATCAAGGGAGCAAAAATATCGTCATCAAAGGGGATCTTCCTTCCATTCAAAGAAAACTGGGCTGCAAATATCAAAACACTAGTTATTCTTTACAGGCGGATATAGTTTGCCTGGGGATGATCAAATATTACACTTCCTGTTTCCCTTCTCACATAAACTTTACATCATCATCATCTTTTGAGAGATAAAAAAAACACATTTTTTTACTCAGATCAGACGATATTTCCTCTCGCTCTATCTATTAGATCAACTCTTTACGGAGGAAATAAAAATCAAGTGATTGTATTCATTTTGAATATTTGAAAGCTACTTCCTCCCCCTGCTTATTTTCTTTAGAAAAGGAATACCTAGAATTTTAAAATTGTCTGTTCCACTTTCTCCATCCAAAAGAAATGGAAGCTTTTTTCCATGATTTTATTTCTTCCCTTTTCATAGGACTCCTATATTCCATTCTATTCATTTCCTACTGCAGGTTTGCAATAATCCCACCCCGCCTCCCTGAATTCCGAAAGCTAATCCTTCCTTACAAATCTATTTAATTTTAAAGTTCCTCCATGTGGAATCCTTACTTGGAATCCTTACTATTAGGAGGAGTCTGCTAAAAAAATAAATGCTACGATATATATACTGATTCTCCCTTTCGCCGAATGAATGGGGAACTCCTCCAAAATTAGTATGGTAAAACGAGTAATCCAACTTATTGGATCCGGGCATGCAACATTCCAATAACATCCAAGACATAATGAAATCAGCCAGCTCCCTTTCCCTTTCTCCCTTTTTTCATTTGAAATGGAAAATCCTGGAAAAGTAATACAAAGTGACTTTCTCCTCTCCAACGGTCTCTGGCTACCTACTTCTATGTCCATATGATTTCTTGGAATGTTTTCAGCTCAGCTCCGCTCAAGGCTCCTCCTCAACATGGTGCTTACACGGACAAGGGAAAAAACACATTAAAAAATGTATTTATTTAAGGTAGACATGTCCGGAAGAGCGTCACTTTTTATGTCTGTTCGCGAAAAAAAAACTCTCATTATTTTCCATTGATTCTTAAGGAAAACTGATGACAATGTTCTTTCCTTGACACTTTGTGATCTTTGCCATGCCCCAATAGCTTTCCCCATCCCTGTTTCAAAGCTGTGCCTCAAACCTTTTATCCATCCAGAAGTTGAAGGAGAAAGTTTTTTTTTCTTTCGCTTTCAACTTTATTTTACTACTACTACTACAAAAGGTGGCCTCCTTCCATTTCCTTAAGTACGGAGGGATCTTCCTTGTCAGGAGAACACAGTTGGAGAAACAGCGTCCCAGCTAGAGCTATCAGGGAAAACAGAAGAAATGCACGGAATAAAATTATTTGCAATGGTTATCTTAACGGTAGTGGCGCTTCCCATGTTATTTTTTTTTTCGCCTTCCCCACACCTGCAAATCCCATTACCACAGGATAATTTGCGTTTGTGCCGTTGTCATATTTACCACTGTTACTTTTACGAGTTTGTCACCGTTTTAAAGCGCTCTTATTCCCGTTCCGTCGACCGACCGGGAATTGAAAAAAGGGAAGGACGTGACTAAGCCATCTGGAAATGTATTCACGGGGAGGATTGGAGGAAACAACGGGACGCTCAACTTGATGACAAGTGAAATAGAATTCGTTTCTTTTAGAGAGGCAAGATTGAAAAAACAATACTTTCTCTTTTCCCTTTACACAAAAAAAAACCTTTGAAAAGAAAGAGGGCGGCGAGGATCTGTCTGTCTTCTTCCCACATTTAAAACCAAACGTACATAATAATAAGTATTGCCAACTTTCCAATACTCCAATCCTCCATCCCATTATGGTTTTCTTGGAAAATGGGAAGCAGTGAAAACGTGTAGAATGCATCAATATACATAATGGTTAGAATTGCAATTGTAGCGAAGGGAACATCTTATAGGTAACTGCAGCAAAGCAGACAACAAAATGGTTTCAAACTTTTTGCTTGCAAACATTATGCAATGACTGTCTGGTCTGGAATGAAAAAGGAACAGTAATAACAGGCTTTGGATGATGATATGATGATACTGCTCAACAAAGCTCCTATACTGGGTCACCCTTCCCAATGAATAAAAATGTTTGTCAGCCGTGCGGTAACTTTTAACAAGGAACGGAAAACAAAACGCAAATATCTGTGATCAACGTTGTTACGCAGTAAAAAAAAAACAAAGTTGATACAAAGCTAGGGGAAGGGTTGCAGGTGTAACGGAATTAAATTGGGAAAGGATTTTGGCTGGAGAACAAACTGGCTATGTAAAAGACGTTTGCTAAAATTGCGTGATTGCTTCGCTGTTTCCATTTTTCATATTGGATCCATCATACATCACATCATATCAGTCCACCTCTATCTTTACCCAGCCACCGTTGCTCTTTCCACTTGAGCTAAAGTTCAAAGCAATTCCATGAAAGTATCTGATTTCAATCAGACACAAACAGTGTAACTTTTTCCTCACAACAACGTCATTTGTTGACTGTACACTGATTGTTTGTGAGATCATCTAATTGTGAAACTTGCTTTCATTAGCATCATATCATGTATGTGGTGGTGGTGGTTGGAGGGAGGGGAGGTGTTGTTGCTTTCATAACGGTAATATGATCCCTGGAATACGTAATGATAGGGGAGTACATTGAAACTCAATCTGGTGGGATGGGAGAAAGGGGCGGATATTTTTAATGCGTCTCCTGATTTGACGGGGGAATGCAAACCGACTTGGATACTTCAATCTTCATGTACAAAAAAATCAGCCACATAATAATATTCCTTTTGACTTTGAGTTTGACGTTGCGTAATGATTTTTTTCCCACTGTTGCATAATGATAAGTGCTGGGAGTGAATGACTGATGGGGAGGCGTCGTTTCTTCTTATTAATAATAACTTTCTTGTAAAATGTCGCTCGTTAGGATTATTATGTTACGTTATTTTACGAACGGGATGAATTACAAATTATGTAATGTATAATAAAGATCTACTAATGGATTCGTTCATTTCTCCGCTCCTGCTTCCAGAAACTGCTGCTGAAATTATAGAAGGAAAAACTGGGTTTTATCAGGATCGGCCCCATTTCGAGTATTCATCAGGACATTGGTTCTTATCAGCCATATGGTTCTTCTATTCCATCATGTTGGAATCAATCATGTAGGGGTGGAGGTTTGTGAAGCAGAGTGAATCTATCTGCTATGCAGAATCACGATAATGATAAGTATGATGTTGGGAAGAATGAATGTTGCAAAATGAATTGAATTTGAAGGGAAAATATACATCTTCATCTTTGTTTCTCTACAGCTATTCTGATAGAGCTCTGTTTTTTGTTGGGAAAGGAAATCAGAATCCTTCATTCATGAACCCACGCGGTGGAAGGATCCGGTCCTTCCCTTTTTCCATGCATGCAGTGATAGGCGGTAGCAGCGGTATCAGATAGTCGAGCCGCTGTTTAATTTCCGATGCGCTTACTCTCTCTCTCTTTGTTTTTCTCGCAAGGGAAGTTTTAATGAAAGGAAAGTCAGAGTCGGGCGAGCCTTAGGGATCTGTATCCCTTTTCCCTTGTATATGTAACTGATGATATGATGATAACTTAACCGACTGATGATATTTGATTTGTTTGTTTTCAAATGGCCACATAGAAATCGGCTTTTGAAATGGAGCCCTGTTGTTCCTTTCCAAGTTACAATTTTACTCAATTTCTCGAACCCGTCCCTGTGGGTGGATGGAAAATACAGATAGAACGGCATTGCCGGTTCCAGCAGAACTCCATCCGAACCAAACGTTCATGAATTTAATATCCACCCTGCCGTGGAATAGAACGGTATATAAATCGATATCGACATCATCGCTGGCTACGGCTACATGTTTAGTAGCTATCATTTTATTTAGTTTATTTTCCTCCTCCTCCTCCTCCTCTGAATAAACATGGACGTCTCGCAGAATACACTGAAAGCACTTACAAACTACGTGTCCGTGTAGTTTGGGATTTCGTGCAGAAAGTTTTTTTTTTATTTCAGGGGGAGGGAGGAGGTGGAGGAGGAAAAGGTTTCCTTTATTTTATCATCCACTACTTCGTATGTTGGAATCAGGCATGTTACTTATGCCATGTTATGATATGATGATGATGATGATCCTTCCATGAAACAAAATAAGATCAGACACCAACAAACGAAAAACTGGTATCAACGTCATACAAACTACTGGCTAGTTACATTATAACATAAATATAATACAAATATAGCGTCCTTTTATTAGCCAGTTCTCAAAATACCCAGTGGTGGTGGTGGAGGAGGCGGTTATTCTATGCTATATTATGTATTGGTAACGCTGATGATGATGATATTACTATGTTATGTTGATGATGGCAAGAACAAGTCCCATATCCATACCACCGCCACCATCAAACTGCCACCATACCACCACCACCACTGACAAACTAAAGCTGTGAATATCAACACCATCATTATCCTTCATAAGATGGATATTTTTTTCCTTCTCTCTAAAGTATATGGTTCCAGGCATATTTTGTTGTAGGGAGAAGAAATATAATACTATTTTTTTCTTGATTTTTTTTTTCTTCCATGGCATTCATGCAGCCTCATTCAATTTACGGATTTTCCTCCTCTTTTACTCATCCCCAGATCGGCTCATACTTTGTGTGTCCTTCCCTACCATTTTTATTTATATGGCCGAGAGAGAGAGCGAGAGAGAGTGAAGGAAGGACTATCTTTTTCTTCTAGTTTGGGAATGTGAATACGTTAGGTACAGAGACCAGAGATCTATATAACTGCTACGGGGTAAAGAAAGGGAAGTACAACAAAAAAAAAGTAGTGAGCAAGTGGTGGTTGGTTACTCTTTCCCTTCTTATCATCCTGATCATGATGATGATGATCATCATCATCCTCATCCCGACAAATATTTTATGATGGAAGAGTGTTTTCCTTATGGCAGGAAACTGAGTATAAGGAGGCCGAAATGAGGAATAAGACGGGCAGTGTGTGACAAGCTGCCTGATGGAAGTGATCTCGCTCTTCTGGAGTCAAGCTCTCTCAAAGCTGCCCAGTTCCCTTGTCGGTAGCGGAGTCATTTCATTTTCTCTCTCTCTTTTTTTACATTTGGAGGAGAAAAAAAAGTTTCTCTTTTCACATTCAGTTGAGAAGGAGCAGAATTCTAACCCGTGAGTAGTAGTAGTAGGATACATTTTAAGCCAATAATGTATCTATCTACAGTATACTTTGGTGTTTACATTACCCCAAGAAGAAGAAGAAAAAGAAGAAAAGAAAGTATTTCTATCTT
>JAQGAI010001035.1:0-16251 GCA_034696905.1 Lepidocyrtus violaceus | reverse complement strand
CGACCCTCAGATTTGCTGGGATTTGATGGTGGACGGTCTAAGCTATTATCGCATGACATTGGAAGAGTTATTGTAACTCCTCCACCTGCAACTTCAACTGGAAAGCCAGTAAGATCTGCAAGAATGTGAGTTGTACTGTACTTACTTATCGTTAATTATAATTAGCCATGTGTCTAGAAATGGTTTGATTGCTATTTTCATTCGCTACTCACTTCTTTGGTCTAATTACAGGAAGAGGTTCTACTTGCAAGATGACATGTGGAAAAAGCAAGCCTATTGCATGTACACTACAAGTGCGCCCTACACAGAGGTTCGAACAAGCACATTCCCTTCTTGCAAAAAGAAGCCTGCTTGGTTTGAGAACATTGATTAAATGCTTTTGTTAAAAATGAGTTTGTACTTTTATTAACGGAGATTTGAAGGTTGGTAATTATGTTTGTTGACCAAAATAATTTAAGAAGTGCAATTACACATGCATATTAAATAAAATCTCCGATTAAAGTACAATAATTGGATTATTTGTAAACTAAGCACCGTTTTTTAACATGGCATTCAAGCATTTATTTGTGCATGCTTGTAACTAACTACTAACTATAGTTTTTACAATTACGATTATACAAATGTAATCAATACATAAGAAAAGAGTTCATTGTATTTTAAATAGCTTTCATTTCAAATTCATACTTGTTTTTAATGGATTTTAATTCATATCTTGTATATTCATAACATTATATTGGGCCTTGACGAGCACTAATAAAATATTTACAGAGTTCCTCCATGAAATTGTCAAGCTGCATAATATTAACTTTTCCTATTATCCAGACTGGGAAACAAAATAGTGTTAACATGAACACAATCGAATCCATGTACATTACATCCATCTGCTGTCTAAACACTTAAAACATCATACATATTTATAAGCTACAGTACTTTATATCTATAAGATTGTTTTATCATGGAAAGAAAATGGAAATTGTAGCTGGCCAATTTCCCGTTTCCTTTCCATTCACTCACGGCGAGCATGCAAAAACAAACCATGCAAGTTATGAGACGAACAACGACCTGCATTTTCTCCACTGAAATGAATAACCTGCCTGGATGGAACTATGGAAGGCGATAATTTCACTTTAGCTTTTACTCCGGGTTAGCTACATGCACAATAAACTAACTGGATACATGTGTATTGCTTAGGTTGACAAAGTTGAGTAAAACAAGAAGGGACATGCAATAAAATGAAAGTACAGTCATAGTCATAGGCATTTCATATTTTATGTTGTTTGGTTATTGGTGCGGTGCTCTACGCTACCATCTTTAAAAAAAAGATATTTCCCTGTTTTTATCCTTTCTTCACAGTAAAAAGAGGAAAGTGAAACAAAAAGAAACAATAACAAAGCAGAAGAAAGCTTTAGCTGAAATGATATACTGACGAATCATATTTGAATGTAGCAGGCGCAGGTGAAAAACTTGTAGGGTGGAAAATTTCCTAATCAATAATTCCTTCTTAGTTATTCACCTGCATTCCTGCCTTGTAATGCGTTCTGTTTTTTTTTCACTTCCTCCTTTTAGTCCAACGGGACAGGTATGACTTGGCTCTCATGAGTAGGGAGAGCTTCAGCTTCAGCCTAGGTTGGTTTTGTTTGGGGAAAGCGGTTGCGTTGTTGTGTTAGGTGCTTACCAACAAGACTAACAGCGTGGCGATATACATGCATATCGACTGGAGAAAGGAATCATTTCAGTTGTGGTGGCAGTGGCATAGCTATGGCAGTGTATCAGTGGTTCTGGTTCGGACTGGGGTAGTTCTGTGGTTGGATATTATTCTGGAGTAGTCGGGAATCATAAATGGAGAGAGGAGTTTATGGCTTGTCCGGAGACTTTTTTTTGCGTCCGTGGACGTTTTTTACCTACATAAAGCTCAAAAAGTGAGTGAGTGATGTGTTGGTGACTCACCTAGGGAAGCTGGCGATTAGTCGATCGGGAAAAGTCAAAAATTAATCCAGATTGGTAGAACTGGAAGCATTCATGGAAGAAAATTTTAATTTAATCTAAACGTTTGTGAAAATATGGAGAATGTAAGAATAAACTCAAAGTTGAATCAATTAAAATGATGAAAGCGGAGACGAAAAGCGTGCTAAACACTGTAATGAAAGTGTAAATGTTTTTGTTTGTGTGAATAAATGCGACAATCACACAAAGTTTTAATCTTGCTCCAAGAATTTAATATAATTTAATACTTGTTTTGTGTAATGGAAAAGTACGAACCCCTTGGAGTGGTTGGAGAAGGGAGCTACGGTGTAGTGCTCAAGTGTAAATGTAGAGATAATGGGAGGACTGTTGCCATCAAGAAATTTATTGATTCGGAGGATGACCAAAATGTTAGGAAAATTGCGCTAAGGGAAATTCGAGTGTTAAGGGTATGTTTTGGAAAGCAAGATGGAATTATTTGTATTATGAGATATTCAGTTCAATATATGCAAAGTAGATTTGGCTCAGGGTCTATATAATATGCCAACTTTTCCTTTGAATACAGAAACTTCGACATGAAAATCTCGTCAACCTAATTGAGGTATTTCGGAGGAGAAAGCACATCTACCTGGTCTTTGAATTTATCGATCACACCCTGCTCGACGAATTAGAACAAAAGTCGCATGGGCTGGATGAAGAAACTTGTAGAAAGTATATTTACCAAATACTTCGTGGACTGAATTTTTGTCATGAAAATAATGTAAGTGTTTTATGTTCCATACATTTGCATAGTTTTCTAAGAAATTGCATGCTTACTTCATCTTTAATCCATGCAACATTAAGGGGAAAGGCAATACAGTTTTATCTAGAACCAATTAAAATGCATACATGCACATTCACAATCAGTGCAATTTAGTTCTTAAATAAAAAAAATGAACTAGTTTATTAGTTAGCTAGCCCACCTTTCCACAAATACAAAAACTCAAAACAAAATTTGGCGTATTGTACTTTGCTCACCTCCCTGACTTCCAACCTGACAGAGTTTAAAAACCTTTTGATAAAGGGCTATTGTGAACAATTTTATATCATTAGATATGTACCGTATTAACTGGGAATAAGCACAATGTACAGAGCGTGCGTATACGTATAAAGATGTTGAATGAAGCGTGCTTTTAAAGTATGTACAAAACATTGTTGTCGGAGAAAAGTCAATAGAAGTTTCCCTTCAAGTTATTTTTACATTTAGGCACATATGTCAATGCAATACCTATGTCCTTTCCCATCTTTTACAATACAATATAATCCCTATCCATTTTGTTCCATTATTTTATTAAAGTCAATACATTCCTTTACTACTTCCGTGTTTTCTTTCCATTCATTATTTCGCAGCTTTTTATTAGTTAACAATACGCAAGCGAGGTATAGGTGAATATCAAACAGCAAAAATAAAATATTCATACCTAGTTGGAGTTGTTCCTTCCAGGCAAATATTTATTTACGAATAATAAAAAAACATTTCTAATCCTACAGGAGAACGCATACAGACACACTGGCAGACCAAAGTCTAACCACTCCTACTTCTTATACAAACTACATACATACATAATGGTAATGGAAGGAAAGCAGGAAAAATGAAAATAAAATTGATAAGAAAATTGTACATGGAGCTTTCACTCAAGGCGACTCCAAAGTAATAATAAGTATTATGCATAGTTATTGTATGTAGTACCAAAGGCAGTAGGTGTGTATATTTTCCTACATACGTACGACAAAGTGAAACTAACAACCACCACCAGCACCTTTTTACCTTTACCTTATTCATTACTTTGTATTCGCAAGGAAAAAGTTTCACAAAAGAAATTTCGCCGTCAACCAGAAAACCAACCATCCATCATGATCTGGATCATGCTGGGTGAAAGAATGCTTTCACAATAACTTGATGTTTGCCACAGTCCAATTCATAAAGGAATGAAAGGACACGGAGAAAAGGGTGTTAATTCAAAAAATGGAATTCCATTATTAGTTTGGCTGAGACGAAAATAGAAATGAAAGGGCATATGCATACATGCTACATACTATTATAGTAATGGGGAAAGGTATTAGTATGGGTAATGGATACATATTCATATTATGATTTATGCATGGAAATATTGTATGTCATATCATGTCATGTCACATGAGTGTAACAAAAAATTCCTGTGGTTCTTAAAATAAACGACACTTGTTTTTGTTTCCATTCTAATAATGCAGATAATCCACCGGGATGTGAAGCCAGAAAATGTGCTCGTGTCGAAAAATGGGATTGTCAAGCTCTGTGATTTTGGTTTTGCTCGGAATATGTGCGGGCCGGGAGAGGTGTTCACGGACTATGTGGCAACAAGATGGTACCGAGCACCTGAACTACTTGTTGGGGATATCGCTTATGGAAAGTATGAACAAAAGAAAATATAAAAGAACGTTCTAGTGCTAGAACAATTATAGCAATAAGTATAACCTTAATGAATGAATTTTTACAAAGGAATTTATTGATTTGGTCAATGCAATTTTCAATGTCCCACAAATAATATTTTATAAATTAGCCACTTGTCTTTGTCTTCTAAACGTCCTTCATTTAACCATTTTTTTTTGTAACAAAATGTAATATTATATTTATAGGGAAGTCGATGTTTGGGCTCTGGGCTGCCTATTTGCCGGTAAGATTGGAAACTTTTATTTGAATTCTCACACTTTCTCCATTCTCGTGCAAAAATGTTATCAACAACGATGGTAGATACTAAAGCTATTAATACTAGCTATTATATGCACACATGCAAATAGGGGTATATTTTAATACATACCTACATTTTTTGCATACCTTAAGACTACAAAGGACGCTTGGTCACTATTCTTAAAAGTGGCCTTGGACATGGAAAAGAAAGTTTCATTTCACCCTATAATAATCGCCAATTCGGTCGTGTCTTTTCCTTTGACTTTGTAGAAATGATGACAGGGGAGCCGTTATTTCCTGGGGACTCGGATATCGATCAACTATTTTTGATTGCCCAGTGCCTCGGTAAGTAATGAATGTAATGTGATCTATTGTAAACCTTGTGCCTTTGCTTTTGGCTCAATAACGAAATGTAGTAACTGCGCCGTTCATCAGGAGGAATCGGAAAACCCAATAAAACTATCGTTGTCAGTTACTGTTGGTAGCTCAAATGAAAACGAATATTAAAATTGAAATACTGTCATATGGAATCGAAGTAGGTTTTCATATTTGCCACCAAGAGGGGCCCCATTAATACTTAATTAACTTTGATCATTACTCATTACGTACTTTTGTAAACATTAAGCTTGGCGAAGGCCAATCCTACTCAACAAAAATTAAGATACGTATCTAGTCTAATGTAAATACTCCTGATACTTAAAGCAGTTCCAGTTCTACGTTTGCCGATTCATCATAAATATACTTAAGTAAAAAATTGATTGATTTGGATATTAGGATCGATTTCACGTAATGGATGACATAAACAAAACTACTTGATATGCCTGCTAGGCCATCAACCGTTGTATCAAATGATCATTATCCATTATCCTATCCTAGCATTCCCTAGTCTACTTTAATATTATGCTCTAGATTACTTTATCTCCGTAAAAATTGTAATGCAATACAGAAGATAGTTGGCATTATTATTACATGTGCTCAGTTTTTATTATTATATAGCGTTTTGAGCCTTTGTGTAGGAACTAAGGCATGGTATTGATTTTTCCGTCTTCTTTTTCCATCAAGACTTGATTGAAGAAGGAATGGACGATTTTCTTGCGTGTCACTTTCTGATAAATGATGATTATGATTATTAGGAATATTCGTGCGGTATGGCATGGTATGAGACTGCCGTTGTAGATATTCTTAAATGTTAGTAAAAGGATTGGATGATATCATATCATATTGACAATAATATGGAACCTGAAAAATCATGAGCATATTGCACATATCCATTAATATTACACAGCTCTTACTTTACTTATGTAGTTTTTGATCTGGCATGATGAATGTCATGAAGCTGATTGAATTCTTAATATTTCTTAATGATAGAATAAACATGTATGAAAATGCAAGTGTATGAAAGGGAAAAAGGATAACTTTTTTTCCAGGAAATAATAACCATGTTTTTATTCTTTCCAATCAAGGGCGACTGTCCAAGCGACACTTGAACATTATGCAACGAAATTCGGCTTTTCGGGGATTTCAATTCCCAGAGCCCACGCAATCCCGTCATGGATCCACTGCATCAACGGCATCCAACAAAATGTCAAAAATGATTGCTGAGAGAAAGGGACTTGCAGCCGGTGGGGGAAGTAATAAGTCTTCAGCCTTACCTCCAACAATTGATGGGAACTTAGCTACCAATGAAAGAGTGTTCAGTGGTGGGAGCATCACTAATCAAAAATTAAAGGGAGGAAACGGGAGTTCAGGCTCAAGGAAAAAGCGCTTGGTAAGCGTGGAGCGCTCTGTGTTCTCATCCATGTTTCCGTCATGGTCAGATGACACCATTCACTTTCTCACGTTATGTCTGGACCCTGAGCCATCGGGAAGACCTTCCTGTAACTCGTTGATGAGACTGTCCTACTTCATGCATGACAACTTTCCAACAAGGTGCGTGCCTACCAAGATATATGCACTAGAAAATTTCTAGACCATAGGATTAGTGCATATACCTTGGTGCCTACCATACCATAAGATCAATCTTAAGGTTTTAATTGTAATAATGCAATTTTGCTCGTTACTTTAACGGGTTTTTATTTATGTATTTCCAGATTTATCCCAGAACTAAATTCAAAGCTTCAACTGGAAGGTCGCGCTCCGATTTCAGCTTTCTCCACTAAAAAGAAACGATTTGTCTCTAATAATAGCACATCCGGAAATGTGTCATCCTCACTTAGCCCCACCAGCCGGAACTCATTCAATCTCCCGAACTCTAACAATAACCAGTCAAAGAATCCGCTACACCAGACCAGAGGAAATTTAAGCCAGATTGATGACGAGCCACTGAGTTTGACCAATACGTTAACTCATCAATCCGACAATAATAAATCGACAGCGTCACTATCCACTACATCCAATTCACAAAGCATTTCAATGCAGAGTAACAACCTGATCAACTTCCAAAACAACTCAAATAATTCTTTCTCCCAAGGCCAAAATACCTTTCAACAACAGCAGCCTTCAAAATATTCGGGCCCACGTGACCAGCCACCACCATCACTACTTCAAATAGAAAGACTTGCCCAGAAAGAGAAGACTTTAAATGGAATGCCTCCAAGAAAGCAGAGTTTCTCCATGAATCCCGAACCAAGTTTGGCCAATTCTGGGGAAAACTCAAAAATTCCTGTTTTACTCAGCAGAAAATATTCAGACGACTCTTTGATAAGTTCAACCGGGACATTATCCGGTTCTGGGGGGAGTCCACAAAATGCAACGTCAAAAAGTACTCCAAACATTCCGGAAGAGACGGGATTACATGTTGGTCTGCCAAGTTCATCCACTCTTTCAAATATATCTAACTTTCAGCAGCAGCAGCAATTGAAAGAAAAAAGACTGTCGATTCAAATAAGCACCCCACTTATACTTCAGAACCCTGCATATCAACCGCCTCCTGCATCACAACCTCCTTCCCAACCCAAAAAATATTCCTTTTCATTTCCTCCCCCGAGTTCAATCCCATCAGGGACAAGTGGAACCGACAATGGAAGTAATGCAGAGGATCATAGAACCCCAGAAATATCTCCCTCCAAGCAACAATCCAACCAACTTCCGGTGACTACGCTGACCTTCAGTATGAACACTTCGGCGGGTGTCAGTTTCTCCCAGTCCCTTGTGAAATCCCTTGGAAATGTGGGTCCCACTGGGGCAGGGAACAGCAACTCTTCCTCTGGCCTTAGCGGAGGAAATCAAACGTTTTCAATGTATCAGAAGAGATCATCTCCGACCACCGTGACGAAACCCATGAAGCACGCATTTTCTGTCAATAACTCCAGCTACTTTCCCCAACCAGCGGGTTATAGGAGTGGGGATAGCACGGCTACTAGTTCAGCATCATCACCCTACTCATCCCAAAACACTTTCACTTATCAGAACTCAATGGGGAATTCCAAGTCTCTTCCTGTCACAATTTTCGGCTCTTCAATGCTACGTAATTCGAATCATGTTAATAGCAATTTGGGCTCTGTTGCTGAGTCTTTTCTACCGAGGATGATTGGGAAAAGTACTGGGATCAGTGGGAAAGGAAGTAACGACGAAAATATCGGATCACTCTTGTCCAACGGTAAATTTCCTCAATATAATTTCAAATAGCCTGGATTGTCATATTGTCTAAAGGGATATTTTCAAAATTAAGTTTCAATTCTTGTCAAAGGGAGTCCTCCTAAACATGGAACAAGTGCGTTGATCAGAAAACGGGAGAAATGGGATCAGCAAACCCAGAATAATGGCAGGAAATTCAGCGTTTTTAACGCCACCCATGAGGGAAATTAAAAAGTTGGAGAGGTGAGCGCTACTACAATGGTAATATTTTGGTGCTAGTAGGGAGACAGTTCGGCCGGCATTTGTTGAAGATGCATGGAAAATAAATATTAAATATGGATTTTATAAACAGGGGAGGATTCGATACGTATGCATAATCTAAGTGTAAAACTGATACAGTTAATTAGGATTATCTTGAAAATCCAGAGGATCTAATGACTTATATGTAACTGCTGTACATTTGTATGAAAAAGTGAATTAATATTGATGAAAACATGTATGGAGGACTTGCACGAACATTGAACTTTCAGACATTGCTGAAATAATAAAAAATGTATGTTGATTGTACTTTCTATAAAAAAAATCCATCTATATCTATGCATTCGTTAGGGATGTGTAAATATTTTACTTCCATCGTAGAGTTGATATTCAATTTTTCCATCATTCAAAATCATTCATCATCAAAATTATAAAAGTGGGTAGATCTTGTTAGCAGTTCTTGAACGTGTGTACAAAACTGCTTGTCTAAGCATGCTAAATTGAATAATTGAATATTGAAATGCTTTCATAAAGTCAACTAATAGCACTCATTATCGGGCAGCGATGTCATGACTTTCAAAATATGCTGCATCAGCGAAAGGGTGCGATGCGATCCAGTCTAATCATGAAACTTTTAAAAAAATGAGTACGGTTTTTGCATGCATGAGTATCTCGTAATAGTTGACTAGCTCAGCCTCTCTTCATAATGATTCATAATGAAATGAGGTTTTATCCACCCACATAAATGTAAAACCCCGTCTGCCGTCGTATCAAAGTTCAAGACTCTTGCACAAGGTCATTTAAACAGCCCCACCATCCACTAAATAACAATGTAAGTGGAATGCATACACTTCCATGTATTTTCGTCGTTCGTTTCGCTGTCTTAATAGGCATAATGTATGATTGAAAATTAAAAAATGAACTTCTGACTGGCGATGGTAAGTCAATCTATTACAGAAAAGAAACGTATAATAATAATATGTGTTTCAGCTACGTTAAAAAGTTCACAGGTACTGGAGGTGGTTCCAGGAATTTTCATATGAAATGATGTCCAACTATAATGCATGTCTGAACCTGTTCTCGTTTTAAGCTTACTCTTCAAAATAGGATCATTATTCTTGTATGATGGGTATATTTTGGCCTTTTGACTTGAGTCAATTGGCCGAGAGAAAAAGGTCCCCTTCCTCATATTTATGCGTGTATTATATCCAGGAAATAAGTCAGTATACGTATTTGAGTTTATTTTCATCGAATATTGCAGTGCAGTGTAATTGATGACTACTGGGCAATTAGCATGAACGTTTTAACCTACAGACAGCAACACTCATCACAACACAACTTTATTCATTTGCATCTGGTCTGGTCTTGGTACACTTAAAACAGCATTCGGGACAAAGAAGAGGAAATGACGTAATTTTGGTATTATATCGCTTTAGATAAAAAGAAATAAAAACGTGTGTCTGTATTTGTTTTATTAAGAAACCTAATGAAGATGTTTGTGCTCGTAGGCTTTCCGAGTAGATAAGCTTGGTAAATAGACACAGACCCGCATACCCCAATAAAATGCTTTTAATACGTTTACGAGTTCAGTCGTCTAGTCAAAATTTATAAAGTTGTCTTTTTAGACTATTTTTTAAAATAGGGACGAAGAGTCCATCATCTTAGTAAATTCATGAAAGTTGTATTTGCTTTCCTGCCTCCTGCATGAAACATCGTATTCTACTCTCATCCACTTCTACACATTCTAGCAGCGAGCTCATCGTCTGAATAGAATAAAACGGTAGGCACATGATATGATATCCATCCGCCGACCGAACATACAAAACAACTTCAAATTGAAATGCATAAGATGTGAGAGAACTTGATCATTCCTTATTTTTTATCTTCCCATTTCCCTGTACCCATACATGATTATTCATAAAGTAAGTAAAAACCTTATGTATACCTAGGAAGGATGATGATGTTAAGTTCAGTAGTTCTGCCTGTGCGGTCAGAATTTACCATAGAAAAGTCAGCCTCCACTTGCCAGCCAGCAACAGCAACCAACAATGTGAAATAAAATAACGTGCCGATGTACCTCATGACAATATTATAAAAAAAGTGAAGTTCAGTACTTTAGGCAATAATAGATGAAATATATATCTATTCATATTACATTTGTGCATGACTTGACGATAGGACCTTTTATGATATTATGGGGATTTGTATAAGCTTTTATCATGAAGACGGTTGCATATGTATGTGCTTTCTGTATTCTTCGTCCCGTCTTAACACATTTCGTATCATCGCCACTTTAATATCAGTGATCTGATAGGATTAGTGCCGGATGGGTATCGCTGGAACGGATGGTATAACTCACTTGTTAAAAGACAAAATCTCGCACTTGAAAAGTGGTACCATGCAAAAAAGTAGTGGGTAGTAGTTTTTTACATGCAAAATTTAGTTGTGCGAATTTCGCTTTCGTTCATACAGGTGAATTCATTTCTTTACGTGACGCAAAGACTACTTTGTCAAAACGTCTTTCGTTCAAGAATTTCAATTTGGTTGGCAGTCGGCATACAAGAGGTCAACCTCCTAAGACTTTTTAGTTTAACTATCAACGTAAATAGAGACACGTCAGCCATTTCATACTTCTAACGGAATAACTGGAGTTGTAGCAAGGAAAGCTAAGTTAAGTTGGTCAGTTTTGTTTCAAACTTCAACCAGAATGGCTGCATTGTTTCAGTGCTTCGGTAAGAAGCGGAGAATCAAAATTTCGGATGATAATGATGACGAGCATCATCATCACCCAACAAAGGATGGAAAGTGCAAGTGCACCAAAGTTAATAAGTTATTACAGTGTCCAGAGTGCAAGTCCACATTGCATGGATATTGGGCTAAGAATAAAGATAATGATAAGGATGGGGCAGTATGTGCCAAGAACGTTTGTGAAGATAGGTACGTGCAAAAAATTTTCTTTCTTTTTCTTTCTTTCAAAACATAAAAAAAAACTAGTTTCGCTGTAATAATTTTTTGGTAATAACTTTTCGTACCAATTTTTTTGATCCACAGAGATTCCCGCAGCTCGGTAGAGCATGAATCGAATTCGGATGGACACTCCCCAACCACTATTTCACCCCGACAGGGAGGGAATTTTAGTGAAGACTATAGGCCAAATATTCCAGGCATGTCCTACATGCCTGTGTCCAAAGAGGACCCTAATTATAATATGAACCACAAAAGAAGAGGGAAAGCGTTGATTTTCAACTTCGATAAATGGGTAATTTTTACGTATCTTTCTTCAATTTACTAGATAAAAGACTACTCTATAAATATTTTCATGTTTAGATTAATTCTTTCATATAATTTCAGGAAAATACTAACATTCCAACCCTTGACTTGTCTCCCCGTGCCGGCTCCAGGAAAGACAAAATGGACCTTGCAAAATGCTTGAAAGGACTGTCGTTTGAAGTAGAAACTTTTGATAATCTCAAACGGCAACAATATGACGGAGAGATTGATCGTGGTAAGCTAAACTGATATTATAGATATTATTCAAAAGGCCTTAATTCCTCTCCCCAAGCTCGAGAGTTTAATGGGTTTTACTCTTTTACTTTTAGTTCGTAGAGAGGACCATAGTGATGCGGATTGTTTGGTTATTGCCGTGATGACCCATGGAGAGAAGAATTCTATCTATCTCTCGGATGGCTCTCTCATCCCAGTAAATTCGGTATGGGAAGAATTCGAAGCAAATGCATGCCCCACCCTGGCCGGCAAGCCAAAAATATTCCTGATCCAGGCTTGCCGGGGAGACCGGTACGACCATGGAACTCAACTCTCAACCGGAAGGGGAGTGGGCCCATTCCCATTACAAAATGACGTCATCGACTCGGGAACATTCAGTTACGTGATCCCTAACGCGGCCGACATTATTGTAGCATTCAGTTGCCCCCTTGGCCATTACTCTTGGAGGCATCCAGAAAGGGGTTCATGGTTCATCCAAAGTATCTGTAAAGTTTTTAACCGCTCCGCATACGAGCTTGAACTTCAAAACCTGCTTACTGCCGTTGCTCGAGAGGTAGCTATAAACTACCAATCCAACACCACGCAAATCGAATCGGATCGAAAAAAACAAGTTCCGTCCACTTCAAGTACTTTGATACGGAATGTCAACTTCAGTCGTAAACCATTAGTGACTTATCGATCCATCCCTGCTACAATAATAGCAAACGGACAACGTGTTGAGTCACCTGCACCGACTATACCAACGTCAGTCCACTATAATGGAGGCGGAAATCAGATACGCTTGGAGGATGTTGAAGTTGCCGTAGCGCAGGCACAGTCTGTCGCTGGTAATGAGCTTATGGACGTTTTAAACGTGAAGCGACCTGACGAACTTCCAATCTTGACTATACCGGAGTTGGCTCTCCCTGTTCAGATATTAAAGCCAGTCGGTGGCATAACCCAAGTCGATGCCAATGGCGTTTCGTCAAGCGATGATCTCTCGCCTGAAGACCCAACCCAAAATATGTTACCCGATAAATCCAACCTTTCTCCTGAATAATGATCGTTAGATTTAGGAGGGAAGAATATAATCTCTACATTAATTTAAAGTGTAGGATGATGATATGAGCTTGTGTATTTATTTATTAAATCTCAACAATTATTACATATTTATTATTGTCAATGTGAGTCCCAGAACTGAAGTTTCGGACTAAAAAAATACTTTTTTCTGTGGTTAGTTTTTTAAAGTAAATTTTAAAAATGTGCATAAGGATTACTTGTTTTCCTTTTTATATTCAATTTTTTTTTGCTTTGTTTTCTTTTTAAATGTTACGGTACTGATGTAGATTCAGTATAAAAATGGCTATGCTGTTATTATGCATGTGATTTAGGTATATTTCTTATGTTTAAGTTTCCTTCTCCGAAAATTCTGTGTATGTAACCCAATATATTATTCTGTAATCTGTAGCTCGCGGTTCGCAATTTTAAACTCGCTCAGACCTGTAGAATAAATTTCAGTCGAAATCTGAATAAAATATTTTTAAAACGTTTCGGACATTTGGTGTTGTGTCATTTGATTACATGTCATTTTCTTGATCATGGCTCGGCGGGTTGCACTACTGCATATATTCTAATTTCTTGTCATGTCATACTTTCGCATATTATGTATGTATCGAATTCAAAAGAGGTAAATATAAACATGAATTGAATCCTAGTTTCAACTTGGATCTCCCAAAGTAACTTCGAAATTCTGTAATATGAGTCTGGATAGATTAAATGCGTCCGAAACTGAAATGCTATTCCAAAATGCTATTGCTCTATATGTGTCAGTTCACGTTGATGAGTGTAGTGTATATATTGCATGCAGCATGCATACAACAGTTCTAGCAAATCAAGAAATAATTGATCGTATCATATAAAGGGTGGAGGTATTGTTGTAAAATTCATAACTCTCAGATAGTTTTAATTATTGTACAAGTCAAACTACCTTTTAACTGCAGACAGGATATAAATAGTAGAAAGTTTTGACTGCTCGATCCTGTGACGTAACATAGTATAAGTAGGTACTCCGTCTTTTTAAATTCAGGGCACCTTTTTGTATTCCACTATCAGTGAATTGATACGTTACAATGATAATGATAACTATTCTCATACCATAACCACATACAAGGTATGATTGTGACAAAAAAGATAAAATATAAATGAAGCATGAAATTAGTCAATTACTCCAATATACGCACCTGTACCCACAGCAAGGAAGGAACACAATATCAAGCCACTTTATCGCATCCCCATCCATGCCTACGTCTCTAATCTATCAATCTGATCAGACTGAACCACAAGCGTAGCACGTTACACGTTCATGCGACTGTAGTTTATAGTCTCAACAACATTTATGCTATCCTTCAATTTGAGTGCATTAAAATAAGAATGAAAAAATTAGTTCTGTTTAAATGTGAAGCGAAGTTTGCGTATTGACAGTGATTTGGCATGCTGGTGGATTTCATATGCAGATTACACAGATAGGTACGCTTGCATGCGATGATGTAGAGGATTGCCTAGTTGACTAACGAATATGATATTGTTATAATTTATTGTTTCCACTAACTGATTTTGTTAAACAAAATGCATATAAAGTCATCATCACTATCACGTTTGAAGTTTGAGGTAGTGCTACGCTCGATCATTTGTAGCACTATTGTACTAACAGACTACTTACTAGATTACCGTAACCATCGCATATTAATCTGAAACCTGTGGTTTTCTTTTTTGTCAAATTCTATGTACAATGGATGCAAATAATTATGATTTCGCTTTTGTAGTCTGAATCGTGTTAACTCATGATGACGTTGCTGATGCTGTGATGTATTACGTTTATGAACACACTATTTTTTGGCAAGCATTTGTTAGAGAACTTATGGGAACATTTATTTATTCTAACACATGGAAAGACTTGCTGGGCCTATTAACTACTAATCGTACGCTAATGGCACTAATAAGCACCAGTAATGATTATTATGTGCAGCAAGTTGGTCCGTGATTCCACATTACCCTCTGACATCATCACATTATTGTTTTTTTTTTGGTTGACAAAGTATGATGATGGTAACACGTCAGTACAAAACTCTGGTGCATTCCAGCTTCTGTGCATGAATCTAATACAGGTGTAGTTTTGGTTGGGGTTTATTCCTCTCATTAGCAACGTATTAGCGTTTAGAACTAAACTGTGAGTGGTGGATTGCGTGTTTCGATAGTTAATTTCTAATGTGTGTTCAAACTAGTAGATAGTGAGGATAGGCTATGCAGAAGATAAATGTTCGGACGACTGGATTAGCATTTAGATTTAATAGTCTAGTGTCTAGTCTAACCATTTCCTAATTTAGGTGTAGGATAAATGAGGTGGGATATCTTTTTACTGTGAAGTTGGTCGTTAGTAAGAGCCCTGATGCTCGTAAAGAAGGTCGTTCCGCGAGTCTGTATCAGGACATCTTTCAAAATGAAGGTCTTGTTTGGGATGATTTTCTGTGTTGGGATAATCTTCATCTCAGCTGTCAATGTGACCTTAGGAAATCCTCCAGGTTTGCGAACACAAGGGGAGTCCGTTGAAGGTCACGCAGATAGAAACAGCATTGAGGATGGCTCCGACGTTGCAGATCTGAAGACACTTAGGCTGGTCCAAGTGGTATGGCTTATCAATTTTAACTAACCGATTTTATCAAACTTTTTTACGATCGAGAGATACGAAACGATTGTGGATTTTGTTTAGCTGTTTAGACACGGTGATCGTACACCAATTGATAGATTTCCCACGGATCCTCACGACTCTCGTGAATGCTGGCAAGAAGGATGGGGCAAATTGACAGAGGTACATATTGGAGCGCTGGCGTTGGCTTATTTTTTTACTCTTAATTGCTAGAGAACTCTTTTCAATAAAAAAAGACACTATTATCGTTCGATGTTGACTAAGGTATGCATATTTTATGTGAATCATTATTAGAGGGGGAAGCTGATGCAGTTTTTGCTAGGCCAATACATCCGACATCGATATGACGGATTTGTCAGCAGAACTTACACCGCTGATGAAATCTACGTCCAAAGCTCCGATGTAGACAGAACAATTATGAGTGCAGCTGCAAATCTTGCTGGAATGTGGCCAGCAACGCAAACCGATAACCAGGAACTTCCGGAAGGTGGGAAGCAGCAGTTTGTACCTGTACACAGTATTTCCGATGTGGTGGATAATGTAAGTAAATGATAATAGATAA
>JAQGAI010001034.1:0-16252 GCA_034696905.1 Lepidocyrtus violaceus | reverse complement strand
TACTTAAGTATAAGGAAGATTTCTTGATGTATTTTACGTAGTACTTATGTTATGTTAGCTCTCTCAATCCTGCGAATTATTTGTAACATGAATACCTACCTACTTATTCTTACAGTTATCACATTACCCCAAAACATAACACTGACTTATGTCTCAAAGAGAAACGAACTTTACTGCTTGACTTTTGACTGTAATAACGCCTGACGAACTATTCATCTCATTACATGAAACTTACTTACTTTCTCAACTCAGCATTTTTTTTAAACAACGTCCATTTGTCTGGTGCTTCATTCATTGTCCAAGAACTGGCATAAAATCACTTTACCTCTCCATTCTATCTAGATCTTTCTTTCTTTTATATCATGCAGTTTTGAATGATGTCGAGATGACCAATTCAATGACCCTTCATCTCTCTGTCTAAAAAATGAAGGAAGACAAAAACCATTTGAAGATGATGATGGCCAAATCAAGATCCAGAGTCAAAAAGGTACTTTTCATATGAAAGCTTGGATACGGCATAAACACTTTCCCTTTTACATACTCTGGCATGATTCAAAAACTATTTTCACTTGGACTCCTCAAAAACTATATGAAAATGATTCGATAAATGATTCTTTCGTTTTGTTTACTTGAAACTTTCACTAAATAAGATTTTTACGATCCCTTTCCAAAATTTTATTTTCATTTTGCAATTTTTCTTGCTGAAACAAAGAAGCCCACGTAAGAGACAAATACGAATTATATGATCGATAAAAATAATTATAGCAATGCAGGATTGAGAGGGACAGATATATAAAATGTAACAGACGAACAGATATTTTTTACAGATATATTTTTCAGATATTCTCTTACACATTTATAAAAATTTTATTGTACTTATTTTTTTATTTGCATGTGATCACAACACATGACGCTCTCGGTGCGAGGTAGTGGGTTGTATAGTTGAGAACTACATCAAATCATTAGGGCGAAACTGTGCAACTTGCTAACTTACTCAGGGAGCCGTCTCTATACAGCAGATCATTTCATTGCAGGTATTATTACAAGAGAGTAAGAAATTCCACGGAGTATTCAAATACAAGAGGGATAATTTTATTACAGCAGTACCGACATAATATTCAAAATGACAAAACAGTTGACTAAAAAATTGCAGACTCATCTATGAAAAGAAAATTGTATTTAAAATAAAATAAAGAAACATGAGCTCACAATTCCAAAACAACACTAATCGATGATGTTACATTAAGTTAAACTGCATCTGCATATTTTAATTTTGAATGGGCTATTACAAAGTGCTAAACTTTGTCAAGGGAAGACATCCAAAGATGATGGCATCACGGTAAGATACTTTCCCTCGATGCACATATGTATATTTCACATTCACACAATTTCATCGGAAACATATTTTGATCCAGCTGCATTTGCATTTTAACAAATTCAATACAATGATTTATTAATCGGGAATGCATGTTAATTATAGACTAAATTTTCTAAAACATTATTGAACTAACTAATCATAGAATTATCTGAATGCATACAAACGTATTTCGTGGATGAATAATATAGATAGAATTGTTAGAATCTACGGGCTTCAGATTATTGGATAATCCAGAAATAATTTTTGATACACAAGAACGATAGTTTCATCATCACTACCTAATTATATTTTGCCCGTTAAGGCAAACAGGACTTGCCTTAACCAGGAATGAAATTCCCAAGTCCAAGTTTGTTATTTATTGTCTCATTCTCAAAATTTTATTAAATACCCAATTTAAAATCATGGCCAAGAAAGTCCAATATTACCAAATTTTCGATAAATGTTTCTCACATTTATTTACGGCAACTAATTCCATTCTTACTGTTTAAAAATGAAAATTGCATCTTTAATGAATTAAATTATAATAGTGCACATTGAACTTACAATTTTAGCAAAAACATTAATAACTAAAATTTAAATACAGATCAATATTTCAACAGTTAACATTCAAGTTACACTTTTATATAGGTAATGCATATATTTATACCTAATCAATTTAACTTACCATTTCATTTCTGACAAGACATTTTGTTACAAAACGATACATGCAAAAGCGTCTAGAAAGTAAAATAAAATCTGACAATGTGAGAAAACAATGCAGAAGTGGTCAGGTGGACAGGACCAGATTTTTCAATTGTATGTTACAGGAATTCTTTTAGGTCCAAACCAAACCAATAGAAAACGTTTTGACAAACAGAAAAAATCTCAGTTCACTTCACTAACAATGACAACGGCGGTGATTATGACTAATCTCTCTCAAATTTCAACAACCAACCAACAAGAATATCATGATCATGCGATGAGGTACCTTTCACCTCGGCATTGTGCATCGCTCATGTTCTCGACTCCCCAAACTTACTTACGCAACATCATATCATATCTAAGATACTCGTCAGTTTGAACTGACTATTCCCATATTAAAAAATTGGCAATTTATCACCTTGCATATATATGAACGACTTCATAAGATTTGCCCACCTTTATGTTCCAAAATTATTTCCCTGTCCATCCAATCTAGCTTAGCTGTTTTCTTTTTGCACCCTTCCACTCCACAATGTCGTATTACATGCTACCTTTCTAATTCCAGATACACAACAAAATCTTATCCAATGCAACTCAACTGTCTGCAAAAAATTGTCCAGTAAAAGCTCATAAATCGAAAAATTAGGTATGTTCCTACAAGTCAACCAGACGTTTTATATTTCCATCATTCAAACCACTCCAGCATCCACCATGTCCATAAATTTCATCCCTGAAAAATCTGCCGTCGTGAATCATTCTTTGCATGTCTGAGCTGCGCACAGCCAAAACAGTCATTTTTACGAGGATGATCATAACATAACAAAACAAATTGAACACAAGACAACCGAACCCAGCAATGTCGATTCCGCGAAATTTTAGGTATTAAAATCATACAAACTGAAAATGTATTTATCCACACTACTCCAACTCGTA
This sequence comes from Lepidocyrtus violaceus, assembly GCA_034696905.1. Taxonomy (NCBI): domain Eukaryota; kingdom Metazoa; phylum Arthropoda; class Collembola; order Entomobryomorpha; family Entomobryidae; genus Lepidocyrtus; species Lepidocyrtus violaceus. The sequence goes on along the minus strand of JAQGAI010001034.1, from coordinate 13,260 downwards.
TCTTGCAATAGTAATCAAAGTTTGACTTGACTCACTTGACGATTTGCTTAGATTGGATCCCTCGTTTGCATCACGAGGTTAGATAAAGAAAAAGCCAGACAGTCATAGTCAAGTCAGACATGACTATTACCCTTTCACTTTTTCCTTATATTTTTTTTGTCTCTCTCTGTTTGAATTGAACAATGATTCAATGGATATAATATGAGTAGATTTACTTCACATTACTGATACTATTACAAATTCATCTCCATTCCAGACTATGAGAAGATCGCAAAATAAAAAAAAATACATGTTATGCCAGCGTTGAAGAAAATTAATGTATTATTGCATCATTGCATGGATATATAAATATGGATATTCCACATACAAAAATAAAAGTTCGAACACTTTCATGCAATAAAGTTATTTGCAATTTGCACAGCTTTTCCTCACAACACGTATCAGAGTGAAATACTTTTCAGCAGAGCAATAATAAATGTATCCTTTCCATTGTATTTTCCATCGAGTGAACCAGCCATGCACAACGTTTTTTTTTTACTATTTCATATCATTAAGCACCCCTTTTTTAATTTTTCCGTGATAGAGAATGGCACTGAATAGTAAAAAAACGACATGGACAAACAGATACTAGCCCACGTAAACAGGCCAACACGACTGGTTTTAAGTTTTAGGTTTCCAAAGAAGTTTCGTGTAAATCTTTCCGAGACAAATGAAGCCTGAGCTGAGGAAAGAGACATGAGATTAGAGGGAATAAGATCATTTCTTATCACTTCCCATGCTAAGTGATGATGATGATGACATGATGAGCAGTCCATGTAAAAAATCATATTCTGAAAATATATAAAAGAGGATTGAAGATTCATTTCAATCTTCCCAGCCAGATTGCATATCAGAAGTTGAAATGCATATCAAGTTATATCACTCGATTTTTTATCCAATTGTATAGACCGACTAGACATACTATATTGAGATGATAGCATATTTTTTTCGTTTTTTTACCCGCTCTCCTCAATCCTTTCTTCAAACTTCATTATGCATGGCATTACCATTTCATAGGGTGGTGAAATTACATAACAAAATCTGAGGTTCAACAATTCGTTCGTTTTTTTTTCTTTTAGCACTCACCATGCATCCCACTCACCACACAAGTCAACTCGTCATACTATAGCTTGCATCTTTTTTTGTAGAAAGGACAAGTGGAAAAGTGGAATGGAAGTAGATTGCAAATGAAATTAAGTCCCTTAAAATCGTAAGTGAATGTGTCGCGTTGTGATTTGCTGTGCTAAAAGCAATACCGAAAGAAATGGTCATAGAGCACTGCACTGGCAAAGAAAATGCATGCAAGTTTTACCGAGAGTTAACTATATATGAACGTTTGTATTCCATAGGAAATTGTTGAATGGCTTATGCAATAGATTCGCATGCATTCATGCCCCGCTAAATGGAAATTTTTGCTGAAAAAATCTCTCCCAGCCAGACATGTCTGCCTCTATTTATTCACGTCGGTTGATCTTAAGACAGATAAATATGGTGATTTACTTTTCGTTTATATCGAAATGTATTAGTCAACTTGAAAAAAATAATGTCCTTGCCTTGTGTCTCAGACATAGGTATGGAACATCCTTGTCGACCGGTGCGGTGGCGGTATAGTTGTGGTGGGATATGGCATGTTGTGTGGTTTTTATATCCCTTTTAGTCAATCTCATCAGATCAGAGCAACATGAAAAGTATCGTTGGCTTGACAAAATCGTTGGTACTTAAGTTTGTTGCATTAATGTAGACACAGGCACTAGCTCAATGTTCGGTTCAGTTGTGATTTCGTCCCCTTTGTCCCTACTCAACTTGTATTGTTTTTAAGTGAGGGTTGCTAATCTCTACGCAAATAAAAGTTAAGAAAAGTTTTTGAGTCATGCGAGTATGTTTTTTGTGGGAATTGAAATGGCTGATGACGATGACTCATAGCGCGTACCGGAAGTGATCAAAACATAAATCATGCCATATTTTCCTGATTTCAGTTTAAAAGAAGAATGAAGAATGCTGGATGGAATATAAACAACTTGACTGATTTTGTGCATCAAAGGATGTGTACTGTATGAAAACTGAGGAGGAACACGACAATAGGGTGCCCTGCAACTGTGTCAACGTGCCCTTTTTTTTGGCAACAAGTGAGACTGGGTGAACGCTGCCTAAAAAGGGAAGCGAATGCCGATAAGGACATCTTTTAGAGAAAAAAGGAAACTGAGATTCAGCCCTCAGGACTCCTTCCCTTCACTCCTGTCCAAATAGCAAGCAGTCAATCGAACTACAATAATACCAGGAATTAAATCTGATTCTATAAAAAATATTAACTGGATCAAGTTACCCCATGAAAAATAATTTAAAGCTTCCAAGGAATAAAGCTTCCAGAATATTTTGGAAAGGTGTAAATTTGTTTTATATTTTATTTTAGAAATTCTTTCTAAGGGAGGACTGTAGGGAAGCCCTCTGGAAATTGCCGGATAGAAGCTCGTTTCCACTCCCTGAGACCCTAACTTGTGAAGTCGATACTTAATTCTCACAGGTTGGTTTCTCAGGCCTGGACGTTGGCTTTCAACTTCAAGCAAAATCCTTCCATTGGAATCCTACTTTCAAGAAGACTGACAATGACAAGAAAATCGATCCGGGTCAAGAATGCACAGGTGAATCAAACCCGGGTTCGTCCGGAGAAGTAACACATATTATGGTAAGGTGAAGAAATCAAAGTTAGAAGGGCCAATTAAACTAAACTTATTGAATTCCAGAATATTCCGGTTCGGTTAAATCAAAACACCTAACTCAATTATCTTGTTGTATAAATATACTTTTAAATCAGCTATTGCTTTGAAGAGAAATATAATAGGAAAACGGAAGAAAAAATTGAAAGTGAATGGCAGTGACAGCAGATTAGGATTTGTGGTGCAAACAAACAAATAGGTAATGTGGCGCACTGGAGCTTAAAGTAAAAACTTTTTTTTACAACACCTCGCAAAGTAGAAAGTGTGAGAAAGTTAAGTGGAACGCCATGTTTCTAGAAATATTCGAAGCCTTATGATCTACCCATAATCAAAAGTGCACATTTGCCTACATCTTAGTTCAGATACGTATGTAATTAATTAATGCTTGATTTTATTACGATTCAATACCTATCTTAGAGAAACAGAAGCCAACTTTTATCGAGCTAGGTAGGCATTTAGAATTAAAACAAGTTTTCTTCTGCTTTCTAATTTGAGCTCAAACTTTTTTCAAACTCATCAGCTTCCATTCTCACTTGTGTTTAAAAAAAATGCCCATTAAAAATTTTACTTCACACTGATTGTGAGCTGTTTATATTCACACATATCTATGCAAACTTAAACTGAGTTACTTTTATACAAACAGATTTTTTTAGAAATGTATCTTACATTAGGGAAGGAATGGACGAGCTCGATCCAAGTTGCCCCTTTTCTTGTGTTCACAGTTGGAAGACAAGAACAAAGCTATTTTTTTGCTTTTCCGTTTTGAAAAGAGACCCTTTGATCTGTTGGTGTAAGCGGTCACTCACTGAGGAACTGGAAACTTGAAAGACTGGAAAAGGAGACTTGCCTTGGAGTCAAAATATCATCCGTAGCCCTTCCCGATGCGTTGGATACCCACCACCTACCAGTCCAAAAAAAAAACTTGCTCTGAATTCAACAAACCCCTTCTTATCTACACGACAATTATTATCCAGTCGGTCGGAATGCCTGTCCCGGTTTCATAATGAATGGAATGGATGAATGCATCTCTCTAAAAAATAAAAATTTATACTTCGAAAAAAAAAAATTGATCCAATTCATACCCTTCGATTTTTAACTTTCGGACCTGAGCGGAGCAACAATACAGAAATACAGATGACAAGTGGACACTGGTCATTCTTTTTCAGTTGATTGTATGAAGAAGGTACGAATGCTCCGACTTTTCCCACGGCAAACTCCGTAGGGTATTATCAAGTTGTTTATGATAAAAATTTCTCCTTTTGATCAGTCCTCGCTCCAGAATTCTAGATATGATTTTTTACAATCCCAATGGTCATCCTAGTTATTAGAGCCATTGTAATATAGATAATGCGCATTCAACGATGGATTTTTCTTTGTCATCCGACATCCATCTAAAAAATACTTTTATGTTTGATGCATGCCATTCTTCTGGCTTTTTATAAGTCCACTAACAACATCCCTTAAATATCATATTCCTTTTCTTCACGCTTGCTCTTCGGCTTTTTCAAATTGGAAGTTAGATTGGAATGGAATGCAAATGCACTGATGATGATGATGAACAACGGTCCCTGCACATGCACAACTGTCCATGATGATGATATGATGCTCATAGAGATAGCTGAAAGACAAAATGACTCTGAACAAAAAAGTATTTGGCTTATCTACCGGTTTACAAATATTTTTAAAAAATTAAAAATTTGATTGTGTTTGAGTTCGAGCTGAGCATATTATATGCATTCTTAAAATATATGCATTGTTTTTTGTTCTGGATTCGATTCGTTGATGCTCCAAAATGTGCATTTGCATTTTAAGCAATTCTTTTTATTTGCCCTTTGTATTGTTGGCCGGTAGAAGTCCGTCGGGATTAGACTATTGTTGTTGATGATGATGAGTGGAAGGAAGGATGCAGCCTGGTCCGGTGAAAATGTCCGTCCAAGGCTTTGTTGAAGGGAATCATTATTCTTCGTCAATAAAAAAATGTGTCGATGCTTGTTCCAGAATAATCAAGTTGCATACCTATCTATTTTCGTCTATGTGCAGACTGACATTTACCATTATTCTTGTGACCGATCCGATACGATGCATTACAAAGGAGAAGAGCCAAAGTTGAAGAATAACTTTAATTTTTACCGGGAGAAGAAAAAAACTTTGCAATTGAAAACATTAATAACAACTGGTACAAATATTGCCAGGAAGGATGCTTGCTTGCATGCACTTATAATTAGAAATGTATCGGCTCACAACAAAAAGATGCACAACAATTTGCATCGGACATCCTTAATGGAGGAATATAAATAGCGAGTGTAGAATAATAATAAAAGGAAAATGCAATGATGCAATGAGAAGAGTTGACTGGTCGGTCACATGTCAAAAAACCCAGGTGTCTGCGTCTGCTTGCTGGATGCGTTGCGATGTGCTGGTTTTTCTCTTTGTTCGGTTTATTTTTTGGCTTAGAAAAAAATGCATGTCCTGTTATTGCCTTTTACTACTTTACGTACGTACCTATATGGGATTGTCGCTATTCATATGCTCTGCTTTCTTTGAGTTCGGATCAGATCGGATCAGTTTGTTTGAATTTGGATGGAGGAGATGCTTCACTTTTGAGAAATAAATGTTTGTCTAGCTTCTATTTGCATTTTAGGGGGATGATGATGGGGATGCTGGTGAAATTGATGTGTTATAAATAGGTACGTAATAATTCAAGTGGGGCTGCTTGTTGTGCCCAGCTTGTCAATTACTATTATCACGTCTGGCACTTACTGCAGTTGTCTTTGACTCATCATAACATCTGCCACTACGATCAATGATGTGAGTGAACTGCAGTGCAGTGGTCAGTATTTCTTCTTTCTAAAGCGTAGAAAGAGGGTGAAATGAAGATTAATTCCGTTTTAGGATTGAATGAAAAGTCTTAAGATAGATTGGTCTATGAAGAAGAAGAAAAAAAATCTATTTTTATCGCTCAAATTGCATTTCCTCTCCCTCCATTCTGCAGACCAGACCAGAGTCCAGGTCATTTACTAAAGTCATCGTGATGTGATGTGTACCACTTTACTTTTTATAGCGAGCACAATGAATTCTAACGAGAGAGAGTGGGTCATAACTTCGAATTTTTTTGTAGAGTAAAACTTCTAAAACTACTTAAATTAGCAAATTTTGAAGCAATAAAGTCAATCGATTGCAAATAATATGATAAACGCTAAGTACCTAAATAAAACGATTGGGATCATTCCGGATGTTATCTGTTGGGCTGATCTGATCAGTATCTCCTCTTCTTTTACTTTCCTGGTCAAAACTCATTAACTTTGAAGAAATAATGATAGCGTGCGATAATTGATTATTTAGCAAAACCCCTCAATCATTCAATTAAGCATTTTTCCCATTTTTTTTCATTTACAAAACTTGTGTAATCAGAACAAATGTATTTTTTCCGTTGGGTTAATTTTTTTCAAAAAAAAAACTTAATTACAACATATAATTCATCATGAATGCTCACATATTACTACATATTACACAGCTCCCTATTTGTTTTCCAGTTTTAGAATTACCCATCCCATCATCCTATCTGACAACTGGACGATTATTTTTCACAACGTAGTAGAAGGGTGAAAGGCTTTTTTATGGATGGAAAAGAGATAACATGTGCGTACTTAAAACAGGTATTTTTTGGGGCTAAAAAAGAAAATGTTGTGACAGGAGTCACAGGAGTCTGGGGGAGCCTTCTGTTCAGCTAGCACATCGTAAATATCCTCCTGATACGGAAAGTTGTGAGGTGCCGCTTTGTAGCTTGCTTTTGCTTCACTGCTCCAGTTAAAGTTGTTAAGTTTTTACTTGATAGGTACTTAAAAAATAAGAACGTGTTGCGTAATGTGAGGAAAAAAAAACTTTTTTGTTCTGTTTGTAATTCTAGATATACCTATGTGTTTATCTATAAATATACAAATTAAGTTGTATGTGTGCGGTTTTATCACTGTTGAGTTGAGGAAAAGCAAATATATAAAAAATTAGCCCCTCCTTTTGGAAAACTGGCCGTATTTTTGGTGTTGAGCTTGTTGTTGGAGCGGACCATAACTGTCTGATAATATTTATATTCTTTTTTGTACAACAATGTATAATAAAATGTTTACTTGATAAGCCATCATGTTCATGATGGTGATGATGAGCTTGTTGTCTTTATTTTCCTATCCAAATATTATGTTCGGAAATTCCAGTGAAATCTTTGGATAAATATTACTTACTTTTTATAAGTTTTTTTTGCACCCTGAATCGGAAGAGGACAACTGGTTTTGTAAGTCAAAATATGTATTTTAGTTTTCATAATGGGGATGGGATGGGATTCCCAAAATTCTTCATGGATGGGTCAGGAACGGACCGAGTAAGTGTGTAAATCTGTTGAAAGAAAGGGATATAATTTGTGATTTGGCTTTCGGTTTGCATACACGAGTGTGTCATTAACAAACATTAAGCTATTCTCGGATGAGCATATATTCATAAAAATCTTTGGATACATAACGGCAGCAGTTTCAGAGAAAAAATTGTCATAAACATTTTTAGATTCTATTTCTCGTTTCTTTTTATCTTAAAATATAATTGTAGAGGAAAAAGTATGAAATGAATAAAATATCCATTGTGCAATTTTAAATAATTAATAAAAATCACTACCTACAGTCAATAAAAATAAAATTCATTCACAGAAATAATCATTATTAGTATTTTTTATTTTTGAAACAGGTCGAAATTATTTTATTCTGAAGTACGTAATTTGTATTTATTTTAAACATCATAAGTTAGAATAAATACTACCTTTACTAGAGAAATCATTTATACTGCTTGCATATTTTTTAAAAACTTTCTGAATGTATTATTTTGTCTATTCCAGACCAGTTATATAGTAAGCAAAAAAAGTGTAATTAGCAACTCATTTTTATGGAATTAAAAAAATATTCAAGAATGGTAAACGATTAAAAAAAATGTTTGTACCTGCTCCACCAAAAGTAAACTTCTCACTGCTCTGTTTGGTTTGGTTTACATACGGCACGATAAGAATGGGGTATGCAGAAATAAAAATAAGACAAATTCATAGATTATGTGAAGTGTGACTTACTATTGCACTTACTTCAATGCAAATCTAGCAAACTGAAGCTCTAAAGGGAATATATGGAATCTTCCTTATGATGGCCTTGCTGTGGTGGAATGAAACTAATTTGTTCGAAAGATGATCAACGCAATCATGAATTTCATAAGCACTTTATGACGTTTTCCAATTTCTTTATCTCTGCTTTCGTAATCTAAAAGGAATCTGCTTCCTCATCATCAACTCATCTCAATTCCCAGGCTGTCCATTCACTGCAAATGAATGAAATGAATATGCATTTTTAAAACTTGTAAAACAATTGCATCATCAACGTAGTGTATTATCCAACAACAAAAAATATTTCAAAATCAAAATCGCTTGCTACCTGGTCTAAACTGCTTGAATTCAATTCATTTCATATTATGTATACCCTTCACATAAAACCCCATTTTTTGGTATTTTCGTGCATTCAGATTCAACCCCTTTGAAAGTAAAAGAGAGTGCCGAGGGTTGTACGTTTCAATAGGGTGGATTGAGTAATACTTCCCATTTTTTTTAGGGAAACTCCCCACGGGAGGTTTTGCCTCATCGTCATCGTACGGACTTTCACTGAACGATAAAACAAAGTAATACAAAAGAAGCATTCATCTCGGCAGTTTAGTTGCTTTCGTGTGGTTTACACAACAATATATTTATGCATATTAAGCTGATATACCAATGAGGACTTTACTTTTGCCCTGTCGCAAGACAGTTGTATGCATTTATCCAGATTACTTACATGATATTATGTAATGTCGATTATTACAAGAGAGAGGGAGAGACTGGTGCAGCAATAAGCTTTTTCCACCCTCCAACAATATTTTTTTTTTGGATGCAGTTCACTATTTCAAAATCGACGACTTCAATGATTCCTTTGATGAGGGCCACCACATGGCCGTTAAATTGTGTACACATTTCAGGTACGGTAGGAAAGGAAGAAGTGAAACGCTTAAGAATGATTCGCATTCAAATCCCCGAATTATTTAAGATTAAGGGCTGTTTTTAGGGCCATTGTTTTATATTAAGAGTGAGAGGGTTGTAAGGAGTTGTTAATGATGCAATCAAGTTGGATTCTTATTCAATTCAGAAAAATCGTGAGATTGTTTGTCAAGGCCATATTGTTTTAATGTCAGACTGTCAAAAAAATTCTTGATTGTCAAAACGTCCAAGAGTTTGAATGAAATCTGAAGGGATATAAGCGGAAGAAAAATTATTATCTCTGCTAACTTCATACTTTTTAGATGGCACATGGGCTCCTTGATTATTTCTTTAAATCAGCTATAATATTTCATACATTACATTATTACATAATGCATTAAATACAATGTGTGCAGCAACATCAAAAGTATGTGAAATTATGGTGGGGTTAAGACACACGTTAACTATGCTTTTAAATTAAATGTACAATGACCAATGCAATCTAAATCTAAGTATATCGATCACGCTGCATCGCACAAAATTAACTTTTCCACTAGTGTGGGTAATGGTAATTTCCTGAAAGTTTTGCTGTTTTTAATTTCACCAATAATAGAAGTCAAGCTTCGCAGAAGACAAATGATGGACTGAAAAAAGAAGATAAGAATTAATTCCACACAGGTTTAATTATTTAATTAATGTTGCATTTCGCACATTTCTTAAAATCTGTCAAATACTTTCAATTTATTTACGAAGACTAGTTAAAAAAGTTACAGATTATATACAAATTAAAATTGAAATTATATTTTGTCTCCTCATGACATCATTTCAAATTCAAAAACTGAAAACTTTATTGTGGTCAATATTTTCTCTCCATTTCCAAAGACTATAAAATGATTTTTCACCTATTTTCGATTTGCCTCATCATTTGTTTCTTCTCATACCATGTTGCATGCACTTTAATTTAATTCATGTGCATTAGCGGCTTCATCAGCAATTTCAATTGCACCTACTCCTAAAAAAGTATTCCATAAAATATTTCCTAAAAAGCCCTGAAAATGTCTACTTCCACCCCAAACGAATCTACAATACAAAGCAAAACGAAAACTCAAATAAAATGAAATGGATGGAAACACTTCATCGTGGAAAAACGAAATGAAATTTGAATGTTACAACGAGAAGGAGCAGAACCAGTTTTACACGCAATGGAATGCTACTTTGCTCATTTCATTTGTGTGTGTGAGTAAAATTGTACGTGAGAAATGCGTAGATAGGAAGTAAAACTAGATTGGTTGGTTCTGGAAGGGGTCGAACCAAAAGGGTCTTCTATGCTCTGTTTATATTGGCTGATTGGATTGGGACAAAAAACTGGAAGCTCTGGCTTTGGCTTCGGCCGAAGTGGATGCCCAGCCTTCCCACAAAACTACAGAAAAATGAACACGGAAGTGGCTCATTTTCTTACATAGTGTAAGTACATAATACACTTTCCTACTTGCGGCTCATTGGCAGCTTCACACAGGTAGATTTACAAGAGTTTTGAGAATATGGAGGATACACTTTGATGTAATTGCTTTTACGTGGCAGCGTAATAGAATAAAAACCGTTTGTAAATTAACTGATTAATTAGATTTGGACGTGAGTTCTCAAGAGACATGTATGAACAAAAAGGAAATAATGTAGCACTAAAGAAGCCAAAATATTAGGTTTAATTAGTACTAGCTACATCATATCATATAGCTAACCGTGTGATATTATATTAATTTTATTTATGTTTTGCAGAAAATCTAATGTATTTAGCAAGTACGTTAGCTGTGTCACGGGCAGTATGATTTGGTGGCTGACATTAAGTTGCCGGTTGGCACAAGTAAGGATTATTGTGATGAATCACATTAAAACTTCAATTTCAAAGCATGTATGAATTATTTCGGAAAGTCCAATTATAATTATCTCAAAAATCTAAGCTGCAGTTTCAGTTTTACCAGTGCAGTTAGGGGATACTTCTGGGAAGAATTGATCAATTGAATAGACAAAACAAAATAAAGATACAACACCTAACTGATGCTTGCATATTAGAAATGATTCTTAGCTGATGACTTGGTGAAAATCGTTTATTCCAAAAATAGTCAGATAATAATTAAACATTCCGTCTATGGTTTCTCTAAAGCGATTTGATAGCCAGAATAAAATTGACGTAAACTTACACAGAGAGGAATATTAGATTGAATAAACTATCGTATTTATTTTAAAATGATCGATTCGAATCCGATTTCAAATAACAACAGCGAACGACAGTAACGGATACAATTATACTTACATATGATTAATTAGAGAAATAAATTATCAGTTTCGTTTTAGCGTACAATCAGAGAAATAATGTGATAATGTTTTCTACTAACGTAAAGGTAAAACTGTGATTGTCAACAATATTACGAAATACATGTTATCTTCAACGTACAATAAACCTAGTATTAATGGCGAAAAATCAATTTAAGATTACAAAACTAAAAAAAGTGATATTAGGAAAGCAAGTAAGGTAATATTTCTGAATGATAATATTGACCAGTTAAATCAATTTCAATTGCACATTTTTCTACTTAAGCATTTTATAAAAATGTTGTTAAAATGTCTGTCTGACAATTTTGTAAAATGGTGTTATAAATTTACAGAGTTAATTACACATGTGTATGAAATACACTGAAAATCAATGAAGGATATAAATAAGACCATATTTGCCAATTCTCAGGAATACACATCGGCTATCTGTCATGGTAGATACCATTTACACAGAAAACTTCATAAAAGAAATGGCGCATATGATCTACGCTAAGCACATTAAAATTGCACAGGTGGGCACTGTAACTTACAATCATGGGCGCAAATACGTTTGGAATAATGGAAGACCCTGATCAAATATGCCCAACAATACTAATCACGATAAAATTAAATTATTCTTCGGCCCGACATATAAAGTGAATAAATACGGCACAGAATAAAATTCCAGGATTAATAGTTGCACTATCTGAATTGTTCGGTTTCCCTTTGACGATGACGATAGATCCGATGAAATGAAACTGAAAACACTCAGATTGAGCAACCTTGATGAGTAGCAATCCGGATTTTAAATTCTGCGCAGGCTTAACCTCATCCTCCACTTCCGCCACCCGGTCGACGGAAACAAACTCGACCACTGGATCCCGTGTCACCCGCTAACGGATTATATTCTATTGTCACGAAAAAGTCAAGAAAACAGAAATGTCAAAAAAAATCGCGAATGTTGAACATTCACATTTAATTGCTCCGATGAAGTTATGGTTGTATCCTATCCTATCGCATGCTTGTTAGTTTAGTTGTAACGGAATTCTTCGGATTCGTGATGATGGGCTAACCTGGCCTGAATGATTTTTTAGTATTTTTATCTCCATCTCCAAGTTTTTGACCGATGTCAACTTTATGACCAGCTAGTTTCTGCATTTCTTCTAACTTAGCTTTCCTTTTCTCTTCATCGATCTGAAATTAAATTTAAAAATACGTTTAGCTATTCCTATTCCTTCAAAAAATTATATATGATTTGTCAGAAAATAAATAAATCAGTAAATAACGTTAACGTAACCGCTGCATTAATTTTCCCAGAAGGAAGAATTGTGGGAATTGATAGTAGTACTCACTTGTTTCTGCTTCTCAGCTCTGACAGCTGCATCCTGAGCGTATCTCTCCTGAAGCCGTTGAACCGCTTTCAGTCTTTGTTCTTCTTTGGATTGCCAATCTTGAAGTTCTAAACCATAATTATAAGGGATAATTATATAAGGGAATAGGGAATGTCAAACGATTCAGCATCTCGATTTCCTTTCCACCTCAATATATCGACTGAATTCTACATCTGTAGTAGACAGGGTTCAATAGTTACCTGCAGCAGTTTTCGGAGCGCTTCCAGCATTTCCAGTACCAGCCGATGACATCCGATTCCTATAATACATAAATACAGCTATCGCCGCTGCTATAATATACCATCCGTAAGCGTGTAGGAGTCCCAAGGCTGAAATTCAACAGTAAACAATCGGATTAGTTTATAAACAATCGCACATTTTTGTCAAGGATAAGGATGACTTCGAAAGTTCGAAACAGACAACTCCGAGAATTATGAGACAAAAAACGTTTTAAGTTAGTTGCATTACCTATAGATAAATACGTTACTGACGGCTCATCAGGCTCCGCCAAAATATCTTCTGCATCCATGTGGACTTCTCCCATTTTTGCAAGATTGATTTACTCCTCCCACTTCCCACGTCCGCCCTTCAACAATGGATGATGAACTGCTGAAAAAATAAACGATAAACAATAAAAAAAGCTATAAATATTAAATATATCAGTTACTTCAAAAATATTTTCTTACTACGATTTAATTAATCCTAATTGATGGGAACCTTCTCCTCCCATTCAATGGAAGAAATTTTTTATATACTTTAGTTATTTTAAATTGTCAAT
>JAQGAI010001033.1:0-16257 GCA_034696905.1 Lepidocyrtus violaceus | reverse complement strand
CAGCCATTCTGCAATAATGTACATGTGCCGTTTTCCTCTTCACATTTGATACATTATTTTCCACAACAGATTCGGATTCTCCCATCATTTACATCATGCACCTATTTTCCCAAGTAATAAAAAAGGATGTAGCCCAATCCGTGATGATTTGGGGGAGCAAGCGAAATAAAAACTAGCTGAATGAATGCATGCTCTGCTCTTCTCGCACAATCAAAAAACGAAATACGAAACAGCAACAAAAAATCATCCAACAAAACACAATCCATTCTCTCCTAATAATATAAACGATGGGAAAAGCGAAAGTGTGCAACATTTGTTTCCTATTGTCATGTTTCTGATGCTACACAATCCATGTTCCTAAGCGCAATGGCTTTTATCTATCCTTATCCCTTTTTTGTCGACGAAAGAGAAGATTACTCCAACTCTCACATGGACAATTTTTAGATTTTTTTTATTAGGGATGGCTCGTTATCTTTCATTTTTTGTATCACATTTGGTGTCATCATTATTATCTTTTTTATGAATGAGAAAGATATATATTTATTATATAAAATCGGTATCAGAAAAAAAGGGAAAAATAATCTTTATCATCTTTCATGTGATAAAAAAATTTTTTTTGCTCTTTCCTGATAGTTCCCTTGCCTAGTATGATAGATATGATAAAATGATTATTTTATTTTATATGTATCGTGTCGGTGGAGGGAGTTTGGAAATGAGCGTTATTTTATGTGATGTTGCGGTCGTGTGGATTATGATTCCAACTTACATTACGAGAAGAAATACATAAATACCAAACAACCGCCTCTCTCCCATTTTCTAATAGAATTTTTATATGTGGATTTTACAAGGGTGATAATAAACATGTGCTTGTCCGGATTTGATATTTTATCCCCTCTCATTCAATTCACGAAATAGGGATTGTGGCATGGGAAACCAGTGTTCAAACGTGACATATCGGAAATAATATATTATTGTTGAGGCTGTAGTGATTTAATTTAATTGTCTGTGGATGTTGATGTGAAGATACGTCCCCTCTCAATCGGGACATTAAGCATGCAGGGTGGTCGGTTGGAGTAATCAGAATTATTGTAGATAGTTATTTAGTCCCAACCTACGTACCTAGAACTTTTTTTTTTGAATGAATTGATTCTGATTTAGGATTTATCTTTATTTCCGCCCAGTCGAAAGCTCAATATGTATTTTTAATCCTGGTCATATGACGGACTAATTTCTGAGATAAAAAATCAAATGTTTTCCGGTTTATATAAAACACTCCCACAAAATGATGTTTTTGAACATAAAAGATGAAATAGGAACTTTCATGAAATTCTATGGCTATAGGTTAAATATTTGAGGTTGATGTATCATTATCATTATGTAGTTTTGAATAGTTTTGGCTCAGCGCAAGCACCTAGAAAAATTGGAGACGTTCGCTTGAACAATTTTCTCGTAAAAGTGTAATAATGAGGGTGTCATTAAATTATCTGGCTTGCGTGTTCACTTTTCCTTGTTTAGGGAATGCAGTTTGGCTACCGCTTTGAACGTCGTCTTGCAATCCGTAATATGTCGTATCGGTTCGGTGCATTGTGCCGTGAATGCTCTTTTTTGCTATTTAATCGTTTTTAATCCTCCAGTTATGTTAGTTCGTTTCGTACCACCAACACAAGATCAACAAGGGAAATGCGGCTTAACTTGATGATAGAAGAGGACTAAACCACATAATGACATGGTTGCAATGCAAGGGCTGGAATGAAACGTGAGAATAATTTTGAGATTTGAAAGAAAAAAAATCAACCAGGGTATCAAGTTTTATGGAAGGATATGAAATGCTATTTTTCATTTGAACAATTTACGATGCATGTCGGATAATTTGTTAGGATGCAAAAATGAGGTTTTCAGTTGGTATTTTAGGCGCAGCAGAAATTTTAACTGCAAGTCCGGATTTGTAGTGGGTTGATACGATGATCCATCATCCTTAGCTTAGCTTGTTTTCGTTTAAATGTGATATTCTGGATTTATGATGTGAAAGATGATATGCAATAAATTAGAAAATTGAAACTACTTGGTGGTCTTGCTACAATAAAACTGTCATCAGTTTGCGTTTTTCCACTCAGGTAAGACTGTTTTCTCAAGCTGCATGCTGTTTGTAATTCAAAAACGCAACTAAATACTGCGTAGATTTTCATTAATTAATATTCTTGACGTTTGTTGGATTTGGTAACTTTATCTGGACTAAAACAAACCAATACACTTGGTCGAAGAGTGCGGCTATAAATGGAAAAGACGACTCTGGAAAAATGATTTGTTTCAATGAAAACATTTACCTGTATTGGGTGCATTATAAATTTGTTTCGTCTTCCTCCACTCCCTGTCCTAATAATTTAAGTACCAATCTGCTAAGACCGCTATCAATCTGCCAGCTTTTTTTACGTACTTTCATTACAAAAATGTGCTGTAGTATCCCAAACTTTGAAAAAAAATTGAAACAAAAAATAAAAATTTAAGTACATACTATTTTCATTGGTATCTTCAGTAGAGACCATTAACTTTTATTTTTCTTCTTGGATTATGCATAGCAAGATTATGTGTGCGCTATAATTTTATGCACTAGGTAAGTTGTTTAGTTCTCTAACATCAGATTCGGATGCTTCACAACCCAATACAATATGCATTGTCCTTTAAAATGTCAGCACTCTTTGAAAATCCTGGGTAGTCGTTTGAAGTGCATGAGAGTGAAAAGTAAGAAATTTGCGATGTGAACGTTTGAATGTCTGCATACGTTGTAGTATGGGTAGTGAAGCATATATCACATACAAACAAGCTACTATCTGTATATACCAAATTAACGACGATCATTGTTGTGAAAATCAGCGCAATATCACATCAACCCATGTAATATGTGCCATATTGTCTGCAACAAAATCCTTGCCTCTTCCTTAAAAGAAGAAGATGCAATATCATATTATGCCAATTAGTTGAATGCACAGCATTATCCCAACATAAGCTATTTCTATCTGTAACAATCTCCTGTTCACACCACACAAATAAGCAGTGTAACAACCTCCTAGATTGGCCATAGCCAAGTGGCAGTAGGCAGGCAGAATATTGGGGAGGACGGACTTCCCTACAGCATTGAAGGATATTTCCCCCACTACAACGCAACGATCCTTCTACTTCTCCCATGTTACACAACCACAAAGACCAGTAACAGCACCAGAAACAAGAAGAAGGGGAAAAAGTTGCCACTGCTGTGCATAGCCACTGAACCTTCTTGTGCTCATGTATGTGCCTCATTCCTCTAATCCCACGAATGATATCCGATGGTTTGTATAAGACATCGGCATAAACAAACGAAACAATCCAGACAGAGTATCCTGTTCTGTTCTTCATGAACCTAAAAGGAAGGAACACAGCTTTCATTCATGTAGCATGTGTAACGTAACAACTTTGGCATTGCGTTATGTTATACAGCAGCAGCACCCAAAGCATTATTTATACCTTTTCAACACCGCAACAAGACCCATCTCCCAAGAGAGGATCACACACACTGCTATATGCCACCACGGCATCATCCGCAACAGCATGAGCAAGAATTATTGTTATTACGTAAAAACAGGAGGATATGGAACTGGGAACTGGATAATTCCCCTGTACTTTTCTACGCCACCTGCATATACACAAGCCATGTATATAATCCTGGCTGATGCATGATGTTAGGTTACCCCAACTTGCAACCTTTTGACTTGACAATTGAATTCGGCTTAACTCACCAACAGTAACAGTCTCTCTCTCTCCCCACTTTTCTCAACCGTAACCAGTCAGTCAGCCAGTCTAACTTTTTGTAAGGCATTGTATGTAAAATGCGAGCTTCCTTTTGCTGTTACGAACTACTCCATCAACTCCACAATGTTGTTTTTCTACCGTTTTCTCCTGAGAGGTCTTGTAAGCTGTTTGTAAGTCCTGTGGCTTTTCTCCTCTTCTATTATTGTGACTGCGTAACATGTTCTGGTCTGGGGGAAGGAACTAAAAAACCATGAACAAGGAAAACACATGGGTTGCGCTTTTCCTTCACCAACAACATTACATCGTAAATATACATAGGTGCAGATAAAGCTCCCTCTAAACACATTTTACAATTTTATTCGATGATATTTACTCAACATATAAAAAAAGCTCCGCACTATTATTTCCATTCCATCCTAACTCATCTATTCCATCTACAATCCCTCCACATTAAAACCGTTGCGTTGCGTCGTTTCAATGTATGTTCCCTAACGAAAACAATAAATGAAAAACGGATATAGCTAAACATAGCGTTCGCATCCTCATCATATCATCATCATTTTCATTACTAAACTCCCTTTTTTATGGAGAAACTTACCGAAAACGTCGCCTTTAAAAAAAGAGAAGATATTACTATTAACGCTCTTTTAGTTCCGTTGCATGCCTTCTTCAGCTATTTTTTTTAATTTTATTATTGCTGCTGTTGAGCAAATGGAATTACCAGCCACCAGCAGCACCTCCACATTGTTTGTGATCTGATGGGATCGGATCCACACACACTTCTTCTTCTCGTAAATACGAATGGAAGTAATCATATCAAAAACTAATAAAAAATTATACAACATTTCATACCTACCTGGTCGAAACAGGGAAGGAACGCACACCAAGACCAAAGCTGAAAAAGACATAGTTGCTGCTGGTAGGTTGGCTCATGATTGTGTGGAGGTGCCTGGGTTTGTTTTCGTGCATGTGTTCTCTCCTCTCTTCTCCCTTACCATGAAAGACACACGCTTTCAAGTTCTCTACATTGCATTGGATTTTATTTCTATTTATTTATTAACGTATATAAATCCACTAGGGAGTTCTTGATGATGATAATCATAATGGTGCATTCTGTTCTGCTAGCTACGTAAGTGAGTCCGACTACTACAAACAACTCGTGTGAGTGAAGAAGAGTTACAGAGCTTTCCATCTCTAATGTACTTTAATCATAAAGACGGGGAGGACGGACGGAGCCGAAGAAGGTTTTGTGTGTGGACTCTCAGCATAGAAAAAGTCATACCATCGCATCATAATATCATCATGCTAAAAAACTTTACTCACCAACCACACACACATGTACGTACATACATATAATAAATATCGATTAAGTTCAATTACCAGTCATTATCATTAAGTAAGTATCACTGCAGCTAGCGAGCTCGTCCGGCCGCCGGTTCCTTCTTGAGCCTGAGCAATAACAAAATATCGTACAGCCTGTATTTTCCTATATTGTGCTCTGTTGGTAATAAAAAAAATCTTCAAGACTTTGTGCAATTCTGTAAACAGTCAATTGTCATCATCTGAGAATTAGAAAAAAATCATAAACTTTGTTTTTATGACAGTTCATCAAAAAATATATATAAAAAGATATTTTGAAAACAGTTCAGTGTTATTATTAACTCATCTCATGTTCATCAGTTTAATCCCGTTGGGCATGAACGAGTTGGAATGCTGCATTTTTATGTGTGAAGTTAACGTGCTATATTAAAACTCATAAAAAAGGAGGCTAAATAGCAAGTGACTATATTTTTAATGAAGGAAGGAAAAGAAAAAAAAACATTTATGCTTTCTTTCCAACATCCAACAAACCTCCCTTCCTCCTCAGGAAGTCTAAAGTAAATTGAACATTTACCCAAGTAACTTTTTTCCTTGATGATGTGCTACTGATCGTTAAGTGTGGAAGAATGCATAAATAAGAAAAAATTAGTGCAGCCCATTACGAACAATATAGGCCTATCATTACCATTATCATTATCAACATTTTTATCATCATTTTTATCATCATTTTTATCATCATCATCAACCATCATCCTCCGACTATAATAATCATATCGTTCATTAAGGAGAAAACAAGACGGAACTCTTTTTCTTTCTGTTCGTGGTTGAATGAGACCAGTTCGTTAAAAAAAACTTAGATAGTTAAAGTGCACGTACTTTACTTTTCTTCACGAGAAAAAAAAATCATTTTCTTTCACGAGCAAAGGATTTTTATTTCACTCTTAAAGCTTTACTGTGAATTACTCATTATTACATCAACAAACAAAACATTATCCTCGTTACAAACGATGCACACATGATATGGATATGATATAGTAAAAACAGTAGCAAAAGGAACGTTACTTACTTATTCGGCACTTTTACCCATATGAAAAGGGTATCGTCGGTCGGTCGGTGTGTGGCATTATGATTATGATTTTTTTTTTACTGCCTCTTTAAGTAACTGAACAGTGAAGAAAAAAGAAAACTTGTTTGCTGAACGAACAATTTTGCAATTTTTCCTCTCCTCCACCACACTAATTTCAACTTTGTTTATAGATTAGATTACATTAACAATATTGACATTAGCTATATCATTTGAAGTAGGCACTTGACTCTAGTTCGTTTTCCTTAAGCGAAAAGGAGCCTCTTCCCAACTTTTTCGAGTGTGAGTGGAGCAGTGTAGCAAAAGCAATAATAATAATGTAATAATGGCCCAACAATCATTACTTTTATTGTTATTGCTCTAGTAGTCGGAGCAGGAGGAGGAACTCTTGAAGAAGAAAAAAAAAGAAGTTTTTGCTTTTTCTTTTGAAGTGAAGGAGTAAAAAGTGGCAAAAAGGATCGTCATCCACCCTATAAAAGATCTGCTCATAGGAGTCATCATCATTTATTGCCATTATCCTGGCAAAAGCAAAAGAAGACGAGAAGGCTTGAACGGACGATGATGATCAACATGAACAAAGTGTGTTCATTCCCTGTATTATGCAACATTTCACGCTAAAACAGAAGGAAAATGTTTGATCGTTGAGTCATTCAATTGATGAAGAGAAAGGAGAAGAAGAAGAAAAAAACCATTGGAAGAAAAAAGTTAAGCCTTGTTCGCTAAGTAATGAATTGAAATTCCTTATCGGATGGTGGATAAGAAAACAGAATTTTCGCGAGAGGAAAAGTGAGCAATGTTTCTTCTTAATTGCTAATATACATATTGGATGATATGAGATAGGGAGTTAAAAAGGGACGACTGGTGATTACAAATGGTGTAGTAAATAGTATTCAGCGAGAAGAAGAGAGCCAACGCTGTCATTATTATTACGGTTATTACCTTGTTCTACCGGACTTGTTCCATCTCCATCAAAATATCGTATCGTAGTTGTGTTTTTTTTTACTGAAAACTCTCGAAAGGGCTGCTGTTGTTTGCTATTCAACTGCCTCTTTCCCTTTGCTGAATCGATAGAGAGAGAGGAGGAGGAGGAGAAAAAATATAAAGTAAATTGTGGTTTGTTTTTTAACTATATTTTATTGGATGGATGGAGCGGTGGTGGCTTATCTAGTTCTGCCTGGGACAGATTGAACATTTAGCTACCTATCAACAAATATAAAGCTGCTATACCACACAGCTCTCTGACGCATATAAAGGGGGTTGTTATCATCATCACTGCAATTTACAATCATTATTATTATCGCAGTCATTATTCCAATCGTCATGATTATCATTAGCAATTGATTGTATTACCTTTGTTGGGGATCCTGCGAAGAGGAAGAAAAAATATAAGATGGTTTTTTAAGAGCCGACTCGACTTTTCTGCATGAGAAATTAAAAGAAACAACTTTCCCCCAAGGAAATAATTAGGAAGGAGGTTGCAAGGAACATTATACGTCGGTTTATGACCTGCTAATGTCAATCCCGTTGGGGTTGGATGATATGAAAAATACAATTAAGTCATAGTTTATTTCATGCCGAGATTTTGAGAGAAGGAACTGGAAAAAAGTCGGCAGTTTTCTTTGAAAAAAATAAGCATAATGATTTGACTGATTGTGAGTGACTGAAGCAAAAGTTATGTCAAAATATTATGAATTTTGCGATTGAACATGCCGAAGATTATTGGAATGTTTTGTTCAAAAAACGGATGTAAAGAGGTTTAAGTGATGAGCCCTTTGGGAGCTGCGAAAAGAGATGAGCCATTGAATAAAGTCAATTGCAATAACAAAGAAATAGAAAGAAAAATAAGACGAAAATCCTTTTCTGAAGAAGCCGCTCCCGAAGTCGCTTCTCTTTCAAGATACTCTAACAATACGTCATCCTGCTCTCCATTGTTGGCCCGCATCCCTGAACAAGATTTGACTCAGCAGCTTAAGTCAGCAGGAACTGGAACAGTCTCAAGAAGAGCTGATTTCATGTTCGATGATCCTTTGCTTAAGTTGATGAGTGTGAGTTTGGTGACATCGGAGGGCTCATTGCCCCTCATTCCTCCACCGCATCATCAGAATCTTCAGCATTTTTATCACCAACAAATTCTTCATCATCAACAGAGCCAGCAAGCGGCTGCTGCTGCCGCCGCCGCTGCGATGTTAGTTCATAACGGAAGGCTTCCTGGAGGTAGTCCAGTAACTGTTCCCAGCCCAAACAGTTCCTTAAGTCATCCCGAATCCCCCCGAAGTCAGGCGGCTGACTCTTCC
Source organism: Lepidocyrtus violaceus (assembly GCA_034696905.1). Classification (NCBI taxonomy): domain Eukaryota; kingdom Metazoa; phylum Arthropoda; class Collembola; order Entomobryomorpha; family Entomobryidae; genus Lepidocyrtus; species Lepidocyrtus violaceus. Next base: position 7,776 of record JAQGAI010001033.1, on the reverse strand, counting down.
TCATCTCCACCCATGACTATGATGGCTATCGACGAGAAGCCCAATATTTTAGAGAAGGTGAGAGAATCTGGAATGAAATCAAGCGACGAAGAGGAAATCATAATGGATCAGATTGAGGAAGACAATGACGAAGTTCTCAGTATCGGCGGAAAGGACGATGAACAAATAATGATGGATTGTGACAGTTCTTCCGTTCCGGAATACGTTGGCGGAGGTGATGTCATTAGATCAGGAAAGGAAGAGGGTGGCAGCGCCGATCACCACCACCATCATCATCAGGATAATAAAATAAATGGGAATTACAGTAATGACGATGGTGGGGTCGATGATAACGATGAAGAAATTGATAAGAAGGGCCATCATCATCATCATCATAAACAACAACGTTCCCCCAAACAGGATCGACCTGTGCGATGTCCTTCTGCTTCTACAACGACAGCCGCCTCCATTGACGATGAGGACGAGGATAATGATGAGCCATTGGATGAGGATGTAGATAATAGGAACCCGAGCGGGAGCCCCGACACCAGCAATGGGAGCAGCCACCATCACCACTCCAACGGCAAAAGGTTAAAAAGTCATAAAAACACGCAGGATAGTCCCATTAGTCAGAAATCTCATAATCATCATCAGCATAATCCATTTAATATCGCCAATCTATCCCGGCACTCGCCCACGGAGGAGTTTTACAATCGCCATCATCACTTTCTTCACCACCAAATTTCTCCGAGCTCGTTACCCTTACCCCACCCTAGCAATTACTTTCTTCAGAATAGCCACTTCTTTCATCAGCATCTGATAAATAATCACGATACAAGTAGTAATCACAGTACTGCGTCTAGTACAAACAACTCCACTTCCCCATCCCCTTCCTCCACATTTAATAACCAATTCCTTCACCAACAACAGCAGCAGCAGCGTCATCAACAACAACAGCAAACTGCCGCAGTGGCGGCAGCCCACTCGCTGATTTTCTCCATTGCCAATATCCTAAGACCGGATTTTGGTCTCTGCAATAACAATAACAATAACGATAATAGTGGTAAAACTTCCGGGAAAAGTAGCTCAAGTCATCATCGGGATAGTATCGCTGCTTTACGGGAACTTGGGGCAAAGCGACACTCCTCGGGTGGGGGAAGCCACAGCCACAATGGGAAGTCCCATCATCATCCTAATAATCCAAAACGATCATCGGGGCATCGTGAGTCATCTTCTTCATCGAATCCAGGAACAACTCATCATCATCATCACCATAGTCGAACCAGCAACCCTACTACCACCACCCCAATTGATCTTTCACGACCTTCCTCCACGGGATCTGCTACGATGCAGATGATCTCACCAAATTCAATTATGTCAATGATGCTGGATAGGGGTGGAGTCGGGAGCGGAAGCAACCAAAATAAATCACGGCATCAGCAACAACAACCCCACCACCAAAATCATCATCATTCTCAGAAAGGAAGCAAATCCGAAAAACACCCGCATCCGGCCCAACTAGAAAAGAGTAAAGCGGAGAAGCCTCCAAGAGTAGTCAACCCCTCTTCTGCTTCCTCCGCAAATCCCGGGACTGGGGGAGCTCCGAATGGCACCGCCAACAGCAATAATAGCAATAATAAGATTACCACAACCACCAATAATAATAAGAGCGCTAATAAGGCCGCCGCATCGGATGCACCCTCTGGGAATGAAACACTTTGGCCTGCCTGGGTATACTGCACTCGCTACAGTGATCGACCCTCATCAGGTAAAAATATGGTTTCCTTTTCTATTAAAATTTATTAATGCTAAGTAGTAATAAGACATTCCAGTCGTAAAATAATTAGGTAACAATAAATACCTAGCTCCCTTTTCTATCCCTTTTCCCCCCTCAAAATGCATAAAATATAAATTCATGTACGTTCGCTTTCGTTACTTTTGGCTATAAATCCAAATGAAAGGAATATATGATTGGGAAGGGAAGAAATGAAATAAGTTCACAGGCACAATTTTTCCCACACTAAAACTTTTTCATTCCAAAAAAATCCCACTTATATAAAAGTTTTACATTCTGTTTCGTTGCCTCGGATGGCTCTCATTGATTTACAACTTGTCAACATGCTACGTTATTTTTATGGTATGTGATGTGATGGTGCTATGATGGTGACAGACAGCCTCGAAGGTTAGAAGTAAATTTTAAGGAATTTTTCATGTTGGACGATCTATACCTTCCGCTTTCTTACCTGTAAAAAGGGAAAACCGTCACCCGTCACAGTACAGTTTTATTGCTACCTGCAACAACCTTTCAACACAACTTGGTGGATTTCCAATCATTATCCATTTTCCACTGCAGAATCCATTTCTGACATTTTTTCCTGCTATCATATATCTCATTCCATTGTCTAAAACCCAAACCGTTTGAAAGTGCCATACATATTCGACTGAAGCTGCATAGGCATGAAAACCAGGTTCCCACTGGAATGAAACAATGAGTATAATTTGTGGTTTATTAGGAGCAATAACATTTAAAAAGAGGTGCAATAAAGAGCGCACAATATAAAATCATTATTATATGAGCTGTGAACTTCGATGATGAAAGCGATAATAGCAATAACCATAATCATAATTCTGCCTGATGATGATGACATGACGGACTGGTCATATATAGCTGTGCCCACAAGCAAAGAAGGAAGCAAAAAGTCATATATTTATCAATCAAGCTACTACCTACCATAATATAACAAGTATGCGTGTATGTATGGTTGATACAAGCTCCTAAATATAAACTCACCTCATTATTTAAGGACAACAATGAAAAAAAAAATTTTGTTTTGTTTTGTCAATCTTTTTTATTGTTTATTGCTCACACTATTTTTTTTTACATAAAAATTGGGCTCACAAATAGAAGGACATGATTGCTTTCAGTTTTATGTCGCTTTTCTTTAATACGAAATTAGGTTTTTACTTTGTTATACTGCCACTTATTTACCCAAATTTTTATTGTATTGTACTCATAGTTTTGTTTGTCATTTCAGTTCTCAGTCAGCCAGTATATTAGTTTAAGTAAGTGCCTTTTGAATGGGATAATAAATAATACCTATTCAGTTCAATTGGATAAAAAAATATCTCCCCTACCACCGCCGCGTTTTCATTCTCTGCTTATTAGTCCCATTAATGGAACCATAATAATGACGGTGGTGGTGGTAGTAGTAGTACGAGGTAATAACAATAAAGTCATATCATCAAATTCTCAGGTGCATTTTATTAGCGTAATTAACCAGATTCAGCTCCAATAGTAGTGGGGATTTATAATTCACAGAAGTGATTTATAAAATAGAGACTTTGATTAAACAGTAATCAGCCATCCCCATTCACACAAAATCACATTAGTAGACATAACCACCATTATTCTTAACCGGTGCTATTTACAATACATTTATATGAGCTGGTTTAGCTATAGCCATATCACTTTTACTGACGCATTCATAGTTTGTCTCGTCTGAAAAATGACTTGAAAGCTCATTCCATTCCAATCCAGTAATTTTTTTTTATAAAGCGAGACTAACGTGGGAACTTGGAACGCCAGGTTTTGTTCTGGCAGGCACTGGTACTGCACAACAAGCTTATTGTTACGTGAAGGAGGTAGTCAGTCATCATCATCATCATCATATAAAGTCACAACTCATTTTCTATTGTGTATAGACTCACATTAGCGAAAATCGTATTTTTTTTCTCTCTGTTCATGAAACTCGCTGAGTTTGCTTAATTGAGTAATGCATTATGTTCATTTTTCATTATTATGGACTGCTCACGGATAGTAATTTTTTCTCTCTTGTGGGCATGCATGAAACGAAATGAAGTGCCTTTTGAGTATTTCATTGTTTGAAAAGAAAAATGAATGTGCGAAATTATTTAGGGAAATTGCTTAGTCTTTTTTATTATACCTAGATAAATTGATACTTTGTATGAGCAGTCACCATCAACCGTCATTCGGGAAGGAGTAAGCAATAAACATATTAGGCGAAGGTAACCAATCAGAAGCATACATTTTTTTCTGCTAATTTCCCTTTCTTCATGGTATGGAATATTATTATCTAATAAATTATGGAAGCGGTGGTGGAGGTGGTGGTGACATGTTAGTTCCTTTTTTACTTTTAGTTTTATACCTACCTATGTTTATTAAAGTTGTCGAAGTGGAATGGCAAATGGCAGACACTGAGCATTTAAAAAAAGAAATGTGCCCGTCGACAGTCGGCACATTTGAGGGGATATTTTTGATAGTTTTTTCCATGTGCACTTTTCTAGAAAACTGAGAGAGCACTGTATTTATGTGCAATTTTACAAGCTATTATTGCCAGTTTCAATTGATATAAAATATACGACACTTGTCTGCCATAACTCTCCGCTGAGAGAAAATTCCAACTTACAACTTACTTTTTGGCAGGCATTTCGTCAAGAGAAAGAGAGAGAGGGGATTACACAAAAATAGCCGCTTTTTAATATAGCCATTACTCTTGGTGGTCTGGTCTGGTCTCTTGGTGAAATGTTGATACAAACAAAAGCTAAAACACATTTTCTGCTTTTTATCCATTTTCAACTACTCTTTGTTTTATCGGGGGGAAATATCAGCAACAACTTGAAAAAATTAGGTACCTACGCATACCTACTCACATGTGGACAGGTATAAAGCAACTGTCTAACATTAGCATATGCATTACCAGTCAAAGTCAAACCATCTTGATCCACGATGGAATGAAGTAAGTAGTAATGCAAAAGCAGTTGATATGAGAAAAAAGAGAAATAAAAATGTCATACTAAAATCAGACAAGAAAAATGCGATTGATTTCTCCTGTTCACTACTTTCATAATTGTTTTGTCAAATTATTGGGGTAACAAAGAACATGTCGAAGTACTAAATACGCATGTGCGAGCTTTGAAGAAAAAAGGTATGTTATGACTTGATCGATAATATTGACTTAATAAAAAACATAATATCCAGCAATGCGATTCGTAGACATTCAATTGAATTGGTAGGAAAGGAAAAAAACGGCTTCATTTAATGCAAATTTAAAAAAAGGGACAAGCAAAAGAAGAACACAAAAAACTGAAAAGGGATGGCTTTTTGAAATGGAAGTAAAAATGATGACAGAACAATATGAAAATTTAACTGTTCATCATCACGGCACGGAAAAGTCATGTCATTTAGCTTGGTGTATCTATCATCCGCCAGCTAAAAGTGTGCCCGTTAGAAAGGATTTACAAAGCATTCGTCGGAGAGTCGGATTCCGTTGCACTTGAATGCTTTCCCGTTTCCGCGCTTCTCCCACTCACTCTTTCAAACTAATTAAAACTAGCGTAACCTTAACTTTGTGAATTTTGTAGTGCGGAAGTAAGTAGTCAAGCTTTCTTTCTGCACTCATTAGCTGGCAGTTTTGAAAACGACGGAGTGATGATACATACACATTCTCGTAAGAGAAAATGGGATTGTTATTGTTTTGTTGATGATGAGGAGGGTGGAGGATGGAATGACAGTGGGTCTTGACTTGACTCAAGTTTAGTTTGATCATGCGAGAAAAGGTTAAAATTGAAGCGGGGTTTTACTTAAGTGAGAAAGTAATGATGATGATAGTGCTGTAAAGTGAATACTTTTATTTATTTCCGTCATCCCATAAAGTTCAACTTTTCAAGCTTAATTAAAAATGGAAACGTATACCATTTTCTGCTCATGTTTCAGCTTCAATCAGCAGCGAACTTACGTTGGTGGTGGGAGTATATATCTAGATGTATCTATGTAGCATAGCATCACAAAGTGATGATGATGATGAGGAGCAATGAAATGAGATGAATTTCAAGAAAAGTGTCTAGTCACTTCACTCACTCTCCACTTTTACGTATTATTCGTCGAGTAATGTTTTTACGTTGTTTGTTGGTGCGGTGTGGTCTATCTATCCGGGTTGATTGCTGGTTGACTACCGGAAAAACGGATATGGCAAGTTTTATACTAGAATGATAAAGTAAAAATGGGAATAACAGAGAACTGAAAAGAAGAATGATAGCTTAAATTAACGTGAACTTCTTCCTTCCTTCCTTCCCTCGTCCCCTTCTACAATAAAAATTGTTCATTCAGTCGTAAACCCGACAATCTTACGTAACCTAATGAAATGAATAATGATAAATGAATTCTAAAAATCTTAATGAAAGAAATAGACAATAGGGCTCAGTAGCTTTGACTTGCCACTTATTTGAGAGGGGTCAGACAGGACAGGATTGGGGTTTTTACGTTTTTGTATTTTGGTCTTTAATGGACGGAATGTTTTATTTGTGGTATGGTATGGCATTAATTTTGATTACTGTGCTAGACTAGACCAGAAGTAGCAACATTTTCCTAAATAATGATATTCAGCTATGTTTGTTCATTATTTTAAAGAATGATCATCGGGTTGGCTGGTTTTTGGTATCTCACAGTTTTCCTTTAAAAAAAATCAAACAAAATTCGGAATCTTTTAAAAGAACAATCATGCATCAAATCATTGCACGAATAATGATTACAGCAGCGTATAGACAAAAGAAGGTCGGCGAATTGTTAACAAGATGAAACAAGCTTTGGCTTGTTTTTGTTTCCCGATCAAAAAATGTGTTTTACCGCAAAAGAACAATCTGCCGAAAAAGATAACTTGGAGGAAAAAAACTTGAACTACGCATCGGGGCATAATGTACCTCTATTAGAAATAGTCAAAGACAGAAGGAAAAAACATGCTGGGCTGTGTCTGTCTGCATATGCCGCTTTCTTTAGCTGATGATGACAAACGCGTAACTAGATTTTCGTTTTAAGGCATCTTTGGCTTTTAAACTATCAGGTAAATATTCCGCCCTATCTTCGAATTTTTTTAAAAATCTAGTTGACGATGTGGACGGGGCTAGCATGACTGCGAATTAATTAATCGGTAGCTCCAAGAAAATATTTCAGTTGACGAATTTTCTTTGATGTCATTTCATGCATGGTTAGGAATATGATTATCAGCATTATTTTAACTGGTGATAATTACGAAGTAAATCAGGGACAACTAGGAAGAAGGTTCAATTGGATAGTAAAATCATCAGCTTTAACCGCATACCAGCATGATTATGTGAGAAAGTAATCGGTATATGTAACTGTTTATTTGAATTAAGGACAAAAACTTGGTAACTAAAAATCGCTTTAATTAGTATCATCTAAATTAGAAATTTCAGTTAAAAATATTCCACTTCACGTACATGACTCATCATCGGTCACTGTAACAGGGCTACTGTGTCGTGCTTACACATGAAAACTATTTTGAGCTAGAGCTACAGACGAATTACCGCTGGTCTCATCGTAAGTCCGCTGGCGCCTCACTGTTAGAATGTTCTACTAAAATTCAGAATGTCGCCAACTAAAAAGCATTTTAAATTAGTTTATGGATAATTACCAATGTTTACGCTGCCCAACGCACTATTTAAAAACATGACAATTTTCTTCCTAAACTACTCTCTTTACATGGTAGTTTCGACTCATGTCCCCATTTGGTATCAAATGACAAAAAGCATCGCTCTCAAAATGGTAATTTCTGCCAGGGAAAGTTTGGTAATGTAAACTGCACAAGCGCATTCACACTCTGGGAGAAAAGGGGAGAAACCAGAGCAGAACTTTCGTTGTATCTTCTACTTCGAGCAACTTCAAAAGTGTGTAAGCTGTTGATAACATTGACGAAGTTGTTGAGATCAGCCCCTCCGTCGTTGATGTAGAAATGGGCGGTGTTACATTATGATAAGTAATCT
>JAQGAI010001032.1:0-16267 GCA_034696905.1 Lepidocyrtus violaceus | reverse complement strand
AGTCATTTTTGGTAAGGTAGTCACGGCAATCAAACTATGGTATATGGAGTTTTATACATGGGGACATCCATTCTTAATTATGATGTGTTCATTTCATTTGGTGAAAAAATCTACTAAAATGATTATGCTGTTTGTGGATAGAAAACAGTGGATTTCAAGGGGAAAGCTATCATTTGATCGGCAGACAGACAGACTCAAAAGATGACAAGGATTGAGTCTGCTCTGCATCCTCTCCACTTACAGTCAAATGATATATGAACCAGGTGAGCAAAGCAGAAGGTTGACTATTTTTAGACGAAATGTTAATTAGCCCGCAAGGCTGTTCCACACAGTTCATTCAACACCTAAACTAAAGTAAAGTGCTTGATGGGATGGGATGGCCTTAGGTGGGTTGTAGTCTGTGATGATGGGACGTGATGTGATTATGATTATGTATGCAACAAACATTCCAGTTTTTTTTGGCAGGATCAATGAGGGAAATGAGAGTTAAACAAAGCGTGAGTGAGTGTGTGATCACCATAATAAATGAAGGGAGAATTTAGATGAAACTGACGTACTTGGAAATATATCCTCCATAGGCTGGAACCCCATTCCTGTCATCACAAACCCGGGTGGGTTGGGTGTTACATACTACCCCATCCTCATTTCCTTTCCATGTCCCACCATCTTCTTTGAATTCTGATGATCTGTGGAGTGGAGAGCAGCAGCAGAAGAGAAAGTCGGAGGACGGAGTCAGAGAGAGAGAGGGAGAGAAAGGAACAAGAAGACAGACATGTAATTGTGATCAATAGAGAAAGTCAGTGTAAATAGTGCCATGATAGGGCTTCTCAAAGTCCACTAAAAAGATGTACATACCTATGTATGCACAAATGCATATATGCATTAATATAACTTACTTTTTGCATGGAAGCACACATAACCCACAACATTTCTCCATCCCTTGGAGATTCTTCTCGGCTTCTCTCATGTCCTCGTTGATTTGAATCATCCCTGTCTCAATGTGGTCCAGTTGTTCTGTGGGGGAAATTAAAAAAAAAAGTTTTTAAAGGAAAAGTCGTACTAGAATGCTTATGGTCAAGTAAAAGCGGAGGCAGGTTTGGCAGTTGCGGACACAAATTTCCGATTTTTTGAATCTTCATTGCAAACATATGTCAGTCAGACGGAAAAATATTCGATTTTAAACAAACAATGAAGACAATAAATAAACAAGTACAAATAGTTTTCCAATGAAAAAAAATTGTTGACATAAATGAAATAATAAGATGTCTCATTTCATTAATTATTACGTTTATCAATTCTCAATTCATCTAGATGGACATGAACTGAAAACCTTACCCACAATTGTAAAAAATTATATTAATAGGTATATAACTGTTTTAACTTGAATTCATCTCTTACCTCCTTGATCATCCAGAGCGACCAGCGTCCTGATCCCTGCTTCTTTACTCTGTTAATTAATTAATCATCAAAATAATTTGTGATTTCGATTAAACCGTTAAAGGACATCATCATCTCCATTTCTGACAAGGATGCTTTCACATAATATAATCGATGTACTGTGTAGTTTTGTTATGTATCTGTCAGTGAGTTCTGTGTTGTGTTGACTGACATGATCATGATCAGAAATGGTATGAAACAAAAGTGATGATGTTGTGCTGTTCATGTTCTTACCTCTTCACAGAGATGAAGCATCCGTCGAGTGCTGTCCAACGACTGAAAATGGAATGAGAAGATGCATAAATTCATTTGATCCTTCAAAATCGCTTCTTTGTAATTGAGTAATTCCATTGAAAAGGGAAACCGCAAGTGCTTCCCCTTTCAATGTTATTGGAGGTGCTACATTAATTACTTAACATAATATAACAAAACAAAATAATTTGGACAGTGTCATGAATGATTGCAAAATGAAGACCAAATGATCTTACTTAGAATTTTAATTTATTGAGTGAAAAGATTTTTGTTGAAAATAAGCAGATAAATTTCATTATTATCATTTTATGCAAATATAAATGAGTTTCCTCAAAACGGCGGTGAAAATCGCTTACTTCATCAGTGGTCTGGTTGGTTCTCATCTGAATCTCTTCCAACTCCGACATGGGAGCTGGTGGCTCCTCCGGCGGTGGCGGCGGCATGATGATGATAGTTTACTGTTTCCTGGATGAAGAGATAGAAATTTGTTAATAACTACTTCTTTTAAATTAGTGAATAAGCGGTAGTACATACAATGGATGAAAGGAGGGCACGACAGTTGCTGGTTACTCCGAAAGTTCTAATACGAATGGCATATTATGCAATAGTTTAAATTTATGAATGAATTATGAGTGAATATTGATCAAAACTAATTTCGCGAAGTCTAATTAGGTTGGGAATTGAAATCTGTTCAGTGAAAGAAATAATTTTGACAGTTATGAACTTATGTCATCGTGTACATCCATGTACAGCATAGCACTCCACAGACTAGACGCTTCCAGGTCTGAATGATTTATAATTAATATTTTTCACTCTTGTTTTTTCAATGACCTTAATTGTTTTCTCATTTAACATGAATGAATTAGCTAGTTACAGATGATTTTGCAATGCTGATATGATGGTGACAGTTAAGTGGTGGCCCTTAAACAATTATTGTGGGGTTGTCTATCAATTATAGATGTAAATACTTGTTAATTACCTTTCTAGGCTTCCAAATCAAGTTAGGGAGGTATGCTCCGCAGGTGGTATGGCGGTGTATGACTTTTTCTCTTTCTCACTTATTCGCACAATTTCACTTACAACCGATTTCGCTGACTAAACAGATCAAAATGTAAAGGTGTTGGACAAAAGGTTTCCTTTTTTACAGGACAAAATTATTACGTGTACTTCATCCACTGATGCACTTCTTAGATACTTGCTTATATGTAATAACAAGCAGTTTTATATTCGTCACATGGATAAACTCTGGCTCGCACTCGCTGACTCCCTCAATAATTTCGTTTTTTATACCTCTCTTTATATCCAGTTAATAATATCATGGAAATTATATAACATGGCATAGGTATATAATCAAATCAAATTAATCCCCATTACTAATTCACAACGGAGAACAAGAAAAGGGAAAAATCGATCTTGATGATGATTATGATGATATGATGATGATGAGTAATTAACAAATGACACTTGCAAGTTAATGAATCAAGAAAGCAGCACAGAACATACAATGGATCATTGCTGTCCACACAATAACAAGTTAGTTTAAGTATGAAATATATATCCACGAAAAAGGGCTTCAATATTTTAAGGAAACTAAATAAAGAGAATAAGAAATATGGAGAAAAAGACTAAACGAAAGGAAATGGCATACCCTCTGACCGAGCTCCAGAGCTGAAACTGCGTGACTGAATTGAAAAGAGAAAGCATGTACGCTTTCCCCAAATATCATCATCATCATCCAATCCACCATCACCTCCACCACCATCATCATCATCATGATCCTCCTCCCCACCAACCGCCGTCATCATATTTTAGTGTTGTTGGCAAAAAAAAACAGAACCTGAAAGCTTTTCACCTATTTTTTCTCCTCCAGCTACCATTATATAACAGGAAGAAATAAGAATATATCCAATATCCATCCATCCAGGTTCTACTACATATGTGGAGGTGGTGGTGGTGGGGGATATGGAATATGAGCTGGGATAACGAGATCCCATAATAACATGCTCTCCTTTCTCCCTTTCATCTATAATGTACATATTATGAACTTGGTCGACTCGAGTTATAGACTGGAATGGAAAAGTGTAGTAGGTTCCTACATACTCCTCTCCAGCAGCAGCAAGCAAGAGTTGAGTTGAGTTTTGCCAGAAGCACAGGAACCAGCAAACTCTTCCCATCAACATCACCATCATCATCGTCATCATCGCAAGTGTATGGAGGGAGCTCTGGCTGGCTGGAGAAAAAAACGTTCATTCTTCCTCCGACTAGCCAGACTCAACTCAAAGCTTGGCTTGGCTTGTTTGAAACAACGTGTGCAACTGGACCCACGGTAAAGGACTGGGAGCGGAGTGAGCTCAGCTCATCTAAAAAAAGTTGGAGTGACATATAAATAGTTTGCCATTGTCAAATGTATGCCATGCGAGCGATGCGAAACCAGCCAGAACGAAAATTTCGGGAGAAAGTTGGCAACCATCAGCTCACAAGTTCATCTGGGTATCATCATAGAATGCTTTGTATGTAATATACGAAGGTTTCCTCCTCCGAGTGGCGCCTTTCGGGATCGATATCATTCCCTCGAACTTCTCGACACTTTTCGACTTTCTCTTGAGAGGGACTGGAAATGGGGGAGGAGGAGCGAGCGAGAAGGACTGTTTTTTTTAATACTCTTCCTGTTTTAATGTAGTAGTATCTGATGTAAAATCTTTGAAAAATGATGGCCCGATATAAAGGTGCAAGTAGGTAAGGTAGGTATTTGATAGATGGATGGCTGGATTTTACTCACTGACGATGAGCAGTTATGCATGGAGTAAAGTATAAGGAAAGCATTCATGAGGTAAAAAAATAAGTAAAGTGGCCAAGTTTGAAAATGGTAATATTTCATGGTGTGGAATGACACTTTCATCTAAGAATGGGGAAAGGCGACTTAAATGTAAAAATGCACTTCTTAAACTGGAAAATGTGGAATGCAAAAAAACAGGAATGGGGTGGCACATTTATTTGCTCTCTGGAAGGAAGACACTTTGGCAAATAGTGTAAGTACAAGGGAGATTTTAGCTCGTAAAAGATACTTTGACAAGGGTTTAAGAGTAATGTGTTGGAATAAAGGATGCAAACAAACAGGGGGGAGTTGAGTTGAGAGTTGATCTCCACTTTCTTTCTGTCTCGTAATCTGAAGGATTAATGTTACTTCGGTTGGGTTGAGCTCGTTTTGTTTAATGGATGGGAAGGGATATCGCACTTACTTATACTTATGTGTGAGGTTTGAAATTGTAGCCAATTTATGTCATGTCGGAAAAGTCTCTGGACAAATATGTATCTTTTTTAGGATAATGACGATGATATGATGATGATACTCTTTCATCCATATTGTTAAAATGAGGTTGCATTGGAGGAGAATCGAAGTGGTTTTAAGACGTTCGAAATCCTATCAATTATGTCCTGGATTGTGTATAGTTCAGGTGAGTTGTAGATTGCTACGTCAATATTATAGTAACGACCTTAAACAATAATAAAATGTTAAGGAAAAATATTACTTTATGAGTCATAGCCAATGTTATATTCGTTTCCTGTTTGACAAACTACCCCCTATTTAGATTGATCTCAGAAAACTAGGTAGTTTGCTAGAAAAAAAAAATTAGTTTGCGAATTACTTATCCTCCGCTCCAGGAGAAGTCTAACGGGTGCATGGCCAAAAGGCAAACTTCCTCCTTGGACACAAGACACACCTCTTCTTCCCTAGATGGAACTGCCTGGAAGTTTTCTGGAGCAAGCGTTCCTTAGTTTTTGCGACCAAACTTCACTTCCTTTCCTAAAGTCTTTTTATACAAAGATGAGAAGCAGATTGAGACAAAAAAAATCCTGCTAACCGACCAACAAACAATGGTTATTTGACAAAAAAAATGTTTACATCCACTGAAAAAATGGACAATATAGTCCACATTAGCCTTTTTTCCTAAGGAGAAGAATGTCACTTAAATGAGCTCATCTCTAAAAATTTCTTTTGAGTTTTTGCACACGCGATTCTACTATCTCATTGAATTAAAACCGACTATACAAGAATGGCGGTGGTTGGTGGTGATGATGCATTGTGTCAACTATGCAAAATAAAAACTTCTTGAGCCTCATAAAACTGTCAGTCAAATGACAAAGGACGTCCCATGTACAAATGTTACTCTTTCTTCTGATATAATATATTTCCCTCTTTAGAGCACGCCGAAAAGGAGGAAAGTTGTCACTGATAAAATTAGCAATCACGATTTCCAACCATTTTACAACTAAATTTCGAAGCAACATAACATGTGTAATCATCCTTAAAACTCAAATTATAACCATCATTAATTATTTCAAGCATAAGCATAATTTTCTTTAAAAAATAACATGAACAACTTATTTATGTCCCTTTCATGGAGGTCAAAGAGAAGACGTGATGACGATGATGGTGAGCTATCCATCCCACAGGTTATAGAAGCTACCGTTAAAAAACTATTTTGTTTGTAGACAGGAGGACTACAAGAAATAAAACTCATTATTTTATTATCATGTTCTTTATAACAGCCCAACAACCAGTTGTAAAATAGTAACCTGAGTAGACAGCCTGTCGCCAGCTTTTCAGCAGTTTGAAGGTGTGTTCATCGATAAACAAGCAACTACACACACACAAGCCCACACATTACTTATTTAAATGGATTTTTCAATAGGAACAAAATAAAATGTCATCCTTTTTCATTCATTCCGATACGTACCGATCGACTGACTCACATAGATATAGAGATACCTACATCCATGCCATGCCTATTCTACCTAGGTAGGAATTGTCAAACATGCCATGTCAAACTACGTAGCAGCTTCTACTGGTTACCCCACAAGAACTTTTATCACGTCACATCAACTCAAGCTAAGAAAGAGAAGAAAAAAACTTCTAAAAAATGTCAACCTTTTTCACCTACACACCCACACATAATACAATACACGATATATACACGTTTTTCTCCTGCTTGTCGCATGATCCGTCCGTCTACAGCAAAGTGATTTAGTTAATGGAGCAATAAAATCCATTCCTCTTTTCTTCATGATGAGGGGGCTATTGTGTTGAATGGGCTTTTTTATCTACCTTTCCAATCTTGTACCGCAGTCGTTTTACGATAAAGAAAATAAAAATAATTCTGAACACCTGTCCCTTCAAGAGTGATCTCATCATCATGTAATTTATGAAATTATTTAAAAATTCCCAGTTGATGATGCATCCTCCACAATGGACACTCATTAGTTGAGGTACGTACCTATGGAATGGATCTATAGCTATACCTGCTATATAGTTGCCGATATGGGATGACAATCGACATGAATTATATTATTTGGGTCGACAACCGCACAGATACAAAAATAAATTTAATTATTCTGTGAATTAAAAAATGAAGCTAAATTTATACTAACACATTTAGATATGAGCAAGCCACCAAGGAACATTCAGGAGCAGCTTTGAGCCGCATGAGATGAGCTTGCTAATGGTAATTGAATAGATTAAAAAATGACGGTAATTAATGGGCGACGTGATGAGGAACACTAGCACCTGTTGTTACGTATAAATTCTAAAAAACACAAAAAAAAACTTGTTGAAAATCTAACGACCAAGCATAAGATACATAAGTGCAAAGAGATAGATAGGTGGCAATCATCATGAAAGGATATATTTGGTTTTAAGGCATGGTTGGGGACGACTTTTGGGAATGTCAAGTCGGTGACTTCATTGAACCAATGCGCGTTGACAGGTTTTCCTTCTCAAATGAATTAAAGGCTGGACGAACGAACGAAGAACTTGAAAGAAAAAAATCTGCGATTGAATTCAAAGGTACATTGATGATAATGATGATGGGGATGATGATATTTTTTTATGCTAGCATAATAATATGTATATCCTCTTCTAGTTTCCCCTTTTTTGCAACCGTTTTCAATTTTTGCACTGTAGGGGGTACGCAATCATATAAGATCATTGTCGGCTCCTTTCTCTATATATAAGGTTGTGGGGTTGGAAAAAACTGAAATCAAATCATTTAGTTCGGTTCAAGGAGCCAGGAGTCATTAAGGCAATTAGTCAATAAAACACGTGGTTAGCGATACAAACGGATTTTTACTATAGGACAAAATTAGTCTAATTAATCTACAGTAGCAAGATGGAACTAATTGTGATTTTAATGACTGTGCTCCAATTTGCAGTGGCTTATCCAACGGAATACAATTCCGGTAAGTGAGAATATTTTTGCAATTTTTTTATCAAGTTTACTCCAATGTTCTGTTAAATATGTGCACATTTTTTTACACTTGGATGTTCAGTAGAAATGAGCTTCAAGCGGCTGGAGTCCGGGGAAAATTCCGGAGAAATTTTGAATCAGTGCTGTCAGCGGGAGTCCAAATACGTCACAGTTGGACATGGTACGACTGGAATTAATAACCCTGCTTGTTTTCTTTCACCTGGAAAAATAGACCTAGAAAGTAGTAAACATCTTAATTATATATTTCATGTCATTAATAATATCCATCCTCCATATCCTTTAAAGGTATAACCGAAGGTGAGGTGAGGGTTGATGTTGGGCAGTGTCGACAAAAGTGTGTGACGCCAGTGCTGAAGCCACTGAGACGGGAGGAGTTTGACAAATATCTAAAGAAATACCCAGATATGGATCCCATTCAGGTTTGTTGCCCTATTTTGCATTGTTTACTTTTCGAATTTCATCTTGATTGACGTAGTTTTGCTGTGAAAAAACAAAACATTCACTATTGTTTTGGCATTTTCGTTCGTAATGGATTGGATCTTCCAATTTAGGGTGTGGGGCAAGTTGAGACATTCCATGAAGATTAATATTTCCTTTTTCAAAGCATAAGCGTGGCTATTTTAGGAAAATGACACGATCATCAACAACCAATCAAGTAGACTCTTTAGAAAATTCTGACAATTTTGCAAAAAAAAAATGTGATATTTTTATTCGCAAGTTGTGACATTTGCAAAAACAAGAAGGGAAAAAGTCAAAATTAAGTTATTCACTAGCGTCATGTCATAATAACCGTCCCGATAAGCAGTCTAATTTGTAATCGAGCTAATGACATGTTTATCATTGTTTGTTATGTGCATAAAAGGAGTTTGCGAATTGTAATTGTTTTCTGCAAGCAAAAAGTACTTTTAAATCCAAGTAAGAGATATGTCTATATGTAAGTTTGATGTGCTTATAGGCACAGGCGTGCATAATGAGCGAGCATAAGATCCGGCTTTCAATCTTTCTATTTTCTGTTATTTACACTTCTGCTGTTTCTACCAGCGCTACGCGTTAATTTTTTGTCAGTTTGTTTCTTTCCTTCTCGCTAGAATAGTAAATCAAGTAAGTCACTTTTCAGTTAATAGAAATGACTAGAGAGAGAGAGGTTCTCATATTACATTACAAGTTAGACAACATCATATAGTTTCCACTCGTGAGAACAGGATTAGGTATATTACGATGATGATATGATAGGAATTTTGCATCAGTCTTGGCGGGTAATAAATGTTATGCTAAAAATTTGACCATGACTGTTTTCTGATGACGATAAGATAAATCATCATGTTGACGGAACAGATAAGGCCATTAATTATTCAAAATAATATGTCCTGTGTGAAAAAAAGTAGTTTATTAGGCAGATCCAGACATAATGAAATTAGATTTGAATGGGTTGGGGCAACGTGAGACTTTGAAATTATAACAAAGCCATTAGCAAAATGTAGCCATATTTCGAATTCCGGATTCTCCGTTTTTGACATGAGATTGCTGGGGATTTCCAAATCCTTCTTAAAGTGAAATGTTGACAAGCCTGACTTACATAATTATTGCAAATTTTTTGGCAATAAAAAATTTGCACTTTTCCCAACACCACCATGCGGGGTTTGCCCCACCACGACCTGTTTTTTTCTAAACATTATCAAATGATACTGTCATTACATTAATCGATCCAAAGCCATTTCTTTTTGGCTTTTTATTAGTCTAGGTCTCATCCTCATGGCCATAATAGCAGTCTGCTCTTGCACGAATTAGCAATTAAATTTACATTTTGTGTTTTCCCCATCGCGGAAATCCAAATTCTACAGATGCATATACATATGACAATGACATCCGCTTTAAATATGATACGATACGACTGGCAAAATTTACGAGATTCAATTAATCCTGACAGTTGACAAGCTAGGTAATTTTACTGATGCTTTGATTTTTATACCAGATTTTTCTGAGCCTCCAAAACAAAAATCCTGCTGACGGGGATTCACCTTCAACGTCATCATCAGGGGAGAACAATAACGAGCAGGATAATAATAGCCATAGCCACCACCATCACAAATACGGTTCCCCGAATGGGCACAAAGTCTCCGCATCCTGTTTACAGTCCATATGTTTACCTTCCTCAATAAAACGGGAGAGCTATTACGACCTGTCCGGGGAGGTGAAGGAGATTGACGTAATCGAGTCCTGTGACTGTGCCACATTGCCCCATGGCCGTTGTCAGAGGCTCCCCACCCTGGTCAAGGTCCACGTGGACACTCCATATGAGAAGGAGGTGGATTTGGGGCAGTGCGTTGGTTCTTGTGAGGATGCCTCCTCCTCGGAAAACTGCTTTAGCTGTAGGGCCGTCAGAAACCGGACCATTTCCATGGAGGGGCCCAACGGGGCTCATTGCCTCAGCGTGATTGATGAATGCCAGTGTGTGGGGGAATGCTTCCGCTTAAGGCAGTTTCTCAAGGTGTATGACTACACTCATGTCTTTGAAAACACGGCTCCGCTGATGATGAATTCCATCGGGGAGGGTGATGATGAAAACAATGGGACGGTTATAAATAGTCCAATTGATTTCCCGGGAAATGGATCGGAACGGGCATCATCATCATCAGATTTTATGAATGACTCTTCTTTGGAACCACTCACAAAGGTAAAAGTATATAATGACCCGAAATAGACTTTTGTATCAATCGTTGGAAATCACTATTTGTGGAAAGGAGTTGTTTATGTTTTTGCACATGTTCCTTTTATTAATGATATGTGGGAATGCGTACTATTCTTAGGTGATTGACATTGGGCGTTGCAGTGGCAGCTGTTCCGATGTACCGGTGGCCTCAAAATGTCTCTTATGGTATGTTATACTACGATATTATGCGATGGAATCACCCACTTTTCGACTGAAGAAGAAAAAAAAAACATTTAGATCAAAATGAAGTATTTTTACCGAAATATTTAGATCGGATGTGTTTATGCATATTTTTAACCTTTTTATAATAAAGGTCAACTCCCAATAACGGAACGTGTTTATCCTACTTATCCGGGGGGAAGAGCAAGTGCACTGCCACCAAATTCGTGTCCCATTCCTACATAGACAAGCAAGGGAAGAAGCATACAGTCATGTCGGTAACGGGATGTGGATGTCGTTAATCAAATCAGCAAACATCCAAAAGAACGCAGAAAGCTGAGGAAAAATTCCCATTCTACTTTTTGATATTTTTTATGAGAGGCTAAAAATCGTATTCCAATATGTATAGTGCTAAATAATGTACTTATGCGAATTCGAAACATTTTGAATGTATTATTAATTAAGTATTACTTATTTTTTGCTTATGCATGTTTTACATATTCACAGACAGATACCTAAACAGAGAGGCTTAAGAATTTACCTAAATATGTTGAGCAGTACTGTTTGCTGTTTTTTCAATGATTTTTTTTTGTAAACAATTTATCAAGAGGGGAGTAGAATAAAACCGGAATATTTTAAATATTGCTGATCTTATCCCTCCATCTTACCTTGGACCAAGGTCTTTCGCTGACTTCATTGTAAATAAATTATGTTTTACGCAGACCCGGACCTCATGATAAGTGACCATGATCAGTGATCACCATCATGCTCACATTGTTCTGGGGTAAAATTAATGCAAAAAACATCGTGCTTTTCCCGCACAGCCGGCGACAGTAATGACGATGACGCCAGGGACTGAAAGGAGAGATTTTAATCTGGGAAGCAAAAGCGATTGCGAATGACAATTTTACTTTGGCTGGTCAGGATTTTATTTATTTTTGCATTGTAATGCTTTGACCACTACAATTGGATGTCCCCAAAAATGTGGATGATCTACGGAGGCGACTATGAAAGCTGACATTTGACACTTGTTCGGTTCGGTTGCCGTAAATTATGACGAAGGTTAGGATATGTACGAAAGTGGAAAATCATTTTTCACACGGATTTATTTTCTGCCTCATCATCCCCATTTTTATTTTCTCTTCGCAATGAGCTTGATCTCAATATTGTTTCACACAGATTGTTGGCTTTTCGGAATTGTTTTTGCTGAATATTGCGGTGATGACATGACATAATGGAACGTATCGCCATTCCCATCTTCAACCCTTTCATGCATCAGCAACAGTAATAGAACCGTGACGGATGATAATGATGAAGATGACGATGGCGGTGGGCCTATTGCCAAAGTTGTCTCTGTATTATTATGAGACTTCACGTCAGGCCAACTGCCATACGCCATAATGTAATAGAAACAGTTCTATTTATCATTTGTAACTAATGCGGAGGATCATCATATCCTGATAATTTGCATTTTGCATCTTTATGACTATGTCTATGACTACTTTCTTTCACCATCATCATCACATCACCGTTCTTTCGAGCCGCTTGGAATGGAATCGACCCACAGGGTCGTGTCGTGTAATTATCATGGCGCCAAGTGTTTAGGGGAAAGATTTATTGAGGCTCAAATGAACATGATCATATCAAGATGATCATCGCCAACAAAACACGCCATTTAGCGGCAAAGTAGATGAGGAGGAGACACAAATTCATCCCATATAAAAAAATATATAAATTTTCCCCAAAAAACGATGCTGGGCATTTTTTCTCACACAACGCATTTAAATCCATGCCACATTTGTGCCGAATGAATGACGGGCTACTAAAAATGTATGTATTTTTCTTTGCGAAAACAAGTGGAAAATAAAGTTGCAGAGTGGGTGTCCCATTTTAAAATGAACTGCCCTATTAGCACCTTGTGTCAATTGCATTTTCTCTCTCATACGAGGAACATGCGACATTTTAAAGGATTCCGTTGAAATATCGTCGAGATAGCGTAAAACAAGCATAAAAGGCTGTAGGAAGACAGAAAATTTAAAACCGTTTCTATCTTCAGTTCAAAAGTTAATAAAAATGAAGCTCACGAAAGAAGTTTATCTCAACAATTATGCCCATTCCAAGTGGGTGATCATCTTCAGTATTTTTCTAATTGCTCTGAATAAATGTGCGAGGTGTGGTGATCCAGATTCATTAGATAAGCTGAGAAATGGTGAAGAAGGGAGTAATAATGCAGTGGAGAGTGTTGAAGAACTAGTTCATTACTTTACGTCGACGGTAGAGCCCGAGCCCATAGAAAATGATAAGCAGGAAGATGACAAGGAAGATAAGTCCGAGGAAGTACTAAAAGAAACAGCATCCATTTTGGATGTATTACTTCCAGCGGCCCAAGACAATATTAGTTCGGTGGAGAATGAAGCTAACAGCGAGATCACTGACAAAGTCAAGAATGACGAGGAAGAGAAAAAGGGCCATGTGAAACGGAGAGCCATTCGGAGTCTCATGAAGGTAAAAACATAATACAAATATATCGAATTTTGTAAAATTTCCTAATTTATACATACTTTTTTTTTTAGATATTCGGTCTTTCGGATGACTCCCTCGACAAAAATTCCGAAGACTTCGGCCCCGCCCCCGAGTTCATGATCGACCTCTACAACACCATAACAGACACTTATGGAGTGACCCGAGCCAAGAATCCTTATGGTGCTCATGTCATCCGCTCCTTCATGGAGATAGACAGCCGGAAATACGACTTCTTCTACTTTAACCTGACCAAAAACGGGCAACTTAAGGAAACGGAACGAGTTGTGGAAGCGGAGCTTCATCTGTACCGAAATCCCACCCCACATGAGAGGCTCCATCCATCGCTGTACCTCACCCCATTCTACATTCTCAGCTTGTACCAGGTGGTGGACACACGAAATCTGAATATTCCGGATCTGCACAAATTGCTCGGGGTCCATTACGTCCCGGCGCTGGGATCCGGATGGGAGGTTTTCAATGTGACTCAAGTAAGTAGGTGATTTTGAGTGGGTCGCCACAATAAACATCCGGCCACGCTTTCTCTGCTGTTGCTGCGTAGTTTTCTTTAAAAAACAAGTGGAGGAAGACTGTCTTTCCAACAGTTTCTTTGTTGTTCTGCTTGCTTTTCATAAACCAACTTGTTGTTGTTCTGCCAATTCCTGCGAAATTCTGACCTATGTATGGAGCTTTTGTTCAGCATCCATCGTCAGACCAATTTCCATTAAGAATGTTGCGTCATTAAAGATACATATGTACATAGCTTTAGTGTAACAAATTATTCCATGCCATTAGGTACAGCTTTTTACTTCCCCCTCCTCAAATAATTTTTGTTATCGTAATCATTCTTCTTCTTTTTTTGATTTAGACTGTGACGGAGTGGTTGAAGGGGGAGAAGCAGAACCTGGGTTTCATTGTGGCAGCAACAAGCCTGGGAGGGGACAGAGTGCCCGTCACGTTTTCCCGTAGACACGATACAAAGGAGGGGGAACGGAGTAACAAGCAGCCCATACTCGTTCTTTTCAATCATGATTCGGAGGTGGAGAAGCTGAATGGGATGATGATGGCAGGAACTGGGCCACTTACGTCGGGAGCCGGTAGCCATCAAAGAAATCGTCAAAAAGGAAAATCCTTGGAGAATCCTGATAATGGTGATGACGGTAATGACCAGGACAATTCCGCTCCAGTCCTTCCCCACATACCGACTTCCAGTAAGTCCATTACAGTAATAGCAATAGCCTTGACATTTATCTAAACCTGCGTCACCACCACATAATCTCCAGGTCTTAAAATAGCTTAATTATCTTATAAACTTTGCCCTTGACAGGTCTCGAAAATCCGCGATTCCATCACTCCCTCCTGTTCCAGGACAACATCCGACATCCCAACTCAGTCAGTAGGTTTCGCAGTAGACGTTCCAAGAACCAGACGGAACCGGAATCAACAGACTCCTCTGACAATAGCGAGCACTCATCATCATCCCCATCCCACCACCACCAGAATCTTACCAGCTGTAGCAAGCACGATCTATTCATAAGTTTCGAAGCGATTGGCTGGTCCTCATGGATAATCTCGCCGAAGGGCTATAACGCCTACTACTGCAATGGCCCATGTATCTTCCCCTTGAGCCATGATGTAACTCCGACCAATCACGCCACCCTCCAAAGCATAGCCCATGAATTGTCCTTGTCCCCGGATGTGGGGAGGCCGTGTTGCGTCCCCACAAAACTGCTACCCATTTCCCTGCTCTATTACGATGATGACGATAACGTGGTGTTGAAACAGTATGTGGATATGGTCGCAGATACTTGTGGATGCCATTAAGATAAGATAAGGAGAATCTTCATCTTCATGTCATGTCATATTTTTAGAGGGTTACATAACATATCACATTGGCAAGGCCAAAGCGGTGGGATGATAGTTATTTTTCGCTTGTGTATTATTACTTCAATGCAGGAAAAAGTAGCTGTCGTTAATTCTGACTAGAATCGGTTGATGATGATGATGATGACAGTAAATGAATCAGTTGGGAAAATGGAGGCGGAGGATGTTCTCAAGGTCACCGTTATCCTCATAAAATATCTCCACGTGTACCTACCCGTCCTTAGACAACATGCATGTTATTATTACCAATGTACATAAACCATCAGCATCATCATCATAAGCATCAAAAGAATATGCGTCATTTGTTTTGTAATACTTTCCAGAAAATCAATTTTCTTTGAAGATGGGGAAAAGTGAAAACCATTCATCCTTCTCCGTCTTCTTTTTTTGTTAGATAAGCCCTAATTCTCCTCGTATTGTATAAGACTGCTGTCATGTCATGTTTGATAAATTGTGTTGTCATTGCAGTTGTGTAAGTATTATTTGATTGTATTGCTTTGAATACTTATTTGTAAATAGAAGATGGTTTCTTTCCAGAGAAGGATTTACTTCTTTCCTGTTTTGCCCCGAGTTTTGATTAAATTATGTTATGTTGCCTCATGTAAATATAAATAGACTACAAACTACGTACCATTTTTTAGCAAGTAGAAAACAAATTATTTGACATTGGTTAATAGGAAATTGCTCTAATTTTACCATTATACTGATACTGATGATGCAATAGTGAACTGTACCAGCCATGAATAAAAATCGCACCGTTTTTATCAAAGAGAAAGTGGCGAAATCCATCTCCTCCGTTATGGATCCCGTTATCTCAACCCTTACAGCTCAAAAATCATTGTTAAACAAAACAAAAAATGATTTCAATTCATAAAAAAATATCGACTCCACCTATTAAAGGGCAACAATTCGAGTCATGTGAGCCCAACAAATGCAAAAAAACGTTATCTGCTACACACGATAAGAAAAGTAGGAAGATTTGGCTTTGTTTTTTATTATTTCATTCATTTCATTTGACGTCCACATCGCCACTGCTAAC
>JAQGAI010001031.1:0-16270 GCA_034696905.1 Lepidocyrtus violaceus | reverse complement strand
CATATATTATGCAACATTAAAAAAGCAAGATTACAATTCTGCAATTCTCGGTAAGACCTGCCCAATGTCCAACTGTTTAAACATTTTTATGAATTACGTATGCTCCGTGTAGCTATAATCATACGTAACTCTTATACTTTTGCAGACAAAAAAAGCACAGCAAAAAAATATCGGTACATATTACGTAAACTACTTTACTAACTTGGGCTTGATATTCCATCTAAAAAATAAGTAGCTTTAATCTTTCTTATCCCCAAAACATAATTAAGTTCATTGCAAGTGTTAAAATAGAAAAAAGAACGAAATCTAGTTGTCTCAAGAATTGTCTGTAATTACTTAACATCGATTGTCCCAAGTGTACAAAATTCCTAACCTTGATATCAATGAGGACTAAACCGCTAATTTACATTCATTTTCTTCCGCAAGTTTCAATTTTGCCTAGGTCGAGTTGGACAAACAATCCAACAAACAATGTCATTAAATTTTTGTTTTTGAAAATCTCCAAAATCTTGTTTTTCTAACCTTGCATAATAAAGTCTAACATTAGTGGGTTTAGTTACACTGTTGATTAAGGGAAGCAAAAGGAAAAATCCGGTGTTTACTGTTTACTGCACCGTAATTCAAAACTGTTAAATAATTAAGCAAATTAAATTGTTATTTTTTAAGTTGGTCAGGAAATCCTTGTGAACTTCATTAAAAAACAAGTTTATTTTTTTTAACTTGTATTTTTCAATACGTCTATACTATAAAATGCAAGCATGTAATGAGGAGAAAAACAAGCACAAACAAACTATATCTCCCGATAAAAATGCAGAATGAATTATTTCTAATCGAAAGATCCAAGCAGCTTTCACTTCATTTCATTTTATGAACTAGGACCTTCCAACACATAAAAATGTTGAGTGACCGCGCGTACAAAGCGATAAGCCTCATTTCTCCATTATTTGCATATTTTGGAGGAATTCCCTTTTCATGGGATCCCCAATCCCGTTCATTTCTCATATCACCCCGGAGCCTCGGACTGAATCAATATATCACGTCTTTTGCTCTGACTACCACTTTTTACTTGATTTCCCTGTCTATTTGGTTTCACATTTCACGGGAGTACGACAACTTCGCATTGACCTTTGCAGGATCTTGCATAACCCTACTTGTCGATGAGGTTTGCATCCTCATGTCATTCGGCTCGGAGGATCTGCGCACTTGGGTGAATCAACTACTGCTCTACTTGTCTTACATGAATCGTAAGTAAATTTTTGGCAGTTGACGATTATTCTCGGGATTATTACTACCAACTGCAATTTAAATTATAAATTCTGATGATTTGCAGGTAACTTTTTCCCCGGCCACAACCCAAACACATGCAAACGAACAAAGCTGATCGAAGCCTTCGCAGCCTACATATTTCTAAACATGATTGGAATCTTCCTGTTTTGCCAGTTTGTTCTCATAATGTTCCCCCGTTTACCGATATTTACGGGCTATATCGTTCCGACAACGGTGCCCTTCGCAGTTCAAATGTTTCTCGTTTACACCATCACCCCTTATCACACCTTCCTCATGATGTGCGTAGTAATTGCAATTGTAGAAATAGTGTTAGTTTACCTAGTTATCGCTGCTCCCATCTTTGTTCAGGAGTTTTGCATGGACAGGAAGCGTTACCGGTCAGACGAGAGGCTTCGGAAACCGGTTGCACTCATGATTGGATACAGAACGGCTCAATTGCTCCATTCTCAGTTTGTCGATCTAATTGGAATATTTATTGTGCCGACGCAAGCCATCATAACCAACATGGTGCTGGTCACTGTCCTAATGGTGGCCAGGCACGGAGATACGATGATGAGCTTAACAAAGATTATGCTAATTTTTTGGGTAATTACAACAGGACTGGGATTTGGTTTGATGATGATGAATGGAGGGCATTTACACAGGTATGGGATGAAAGTGTTGGAGTCTTGGAAGTACCATCAGTGGGCTAGTAAAAGGGATAAGCTGCTTATGAGCAAGTTTAGGATGTCATGCAAGCCCTTAACAGTCCACTACCAGAAGGCGTATACCATTCAGAGGTTGACTGTTTTGAAGTTCATTCGCGGCCTGTCCAAAGGTGTCTTTAGGATACTCTTGACATTGTAAATGCAAACATTTTTTTCCACGTGACATGGCTGATGATATTAGTTAGTAGTCAGCATCGACCCTTAATCTATATTTATGCCTTTACTAGAAAATTCGGTTGATCCATTTTTTCAACGGGTCCATCCCTTCATGCAATTTTCATAAATCGTAGTTATAAATTCCATTAAATTTTTACGTTTTTTTTTCAGAATATTCCATCGGTTTATATTACCAAATCCAATATACATGATTACATTAATGACTGGACTTACTATACTAGTTTTAAGATACAGCACAGCGTTTATAAGTTAGGTAGATGTTCTCCCATAGATAATCCCTAGTCTATGTGTTCTCCTTCCTTTTACAATAAATGTATTTAATTTTTATCAAAAGAGGGAGGATTTATGAAACCTCCTTTCTCTGATCAAGAAATTAAACTTTAAGTCTTACATGTACATTATTGTATGGTTATTTTATAGTTGTGCAATAAATGCTAAAACTCGTTCGAAATTAATTTACATTTAAAAAATCGATCCAAAGTTAAGCAATTTTTTAACTATCGATTAAAAAATAAAATTGCTATCAGTTTTGTATTGCAAGCTAATATAAATTTCAGGTTGGGTATCATTTAATTTTGCTTATCTGCAAGCATTGTAGACTTTGCTTTGCATTTGCGTGCCCACAAATCCAATTCCCCAAGGCTATTTGTCGACAGGTCTCATTTTTCCTGATTTCCTAAATTTCAAAAAAGTAACAACAATTCTCTCATACTTTATAATAATTATGCTGAGCGAAGGATTCTACCACGTACTAAATTTAGTTTCCCCTTCCATGAACCATATCGGAATATTTCCATTGGAATGGGAGCCCTCAACCCGTAAATTTATCAAGTCCCCCCGAAACCAGAAGCTAAGTAGATTTTATGCTCTCTGTCAAGTCATTCTCATTCTTTGCTTTGTCCTCCAATCTCTGAAGTTCCAATTTGCTCACGAATTTAACCACTTCCCCATCGCTTACGGGACGACCTGCATTTCCCTCTTGATCTTCCAGTTTTCCATTCGCACATCCTTATATCGGGATGACGTTGTTTCTCTTCTCAATCAAATATTTTGGTATTTGGCCTTCGTCAATCGTACGTAACAAAATACAATAAGGACCATTGCATATTCCATCTACGATTTTTGGTTGCAAATAAACTGACAATTTTTTTTGTTCAATTACAGGAAACTACTTTCCAAAACACAATCCGAATACCGACTCCCGTACCAAGTTGATGGAACTTGTTGCTGGATTGATCATTCTGGTTGTGGGAGTGGCTGCCATACTATTTACGGCTGGAGCATTCGTTTTCATGAGCTCAGCGGATGGTTGGTCAAATTTAATAATATTATCAGTTTTACCCAGAATACTCCAGTACCTTGTTGGTTTCTGCATCGTTCCATGTCTGGCATTTGTAGCAGCGTCCGTTTTAGTCATGTACTTGGAATGCGTCTACATCTACATGGCCTTTGTACTACCGGTATTCATCAAGGAGCTCTCCCTGGACAGGAAAAGTTACAGATCTGTCTCAAAGGTTAGGTCATCTGAAAATCTGATGTTGGCTTATAGGACGGCACAAGTGCTGCACCAAAGATGTATGGACTATGTCGGGGTATTCCTAGTGCCAAATGAGTTTCTTGGGGCGAAGCTCATCGTTGTCTCAGCCTATATGCTGATTCGACACGGAGCCATTCTCACCGTTTTGTCAAAGTTCATCCTCATTTCGTGGGCAGTGGGAGCTGCGTCAGCAATGACGTTTGGATTAGGCGTGGGAGGATGGATATATAAATATGGGGTGCAGGTTTTGGAATCCTGGCATTATCATCAGTGGAAAAATCATAAATGAGAAGGTGGTGATGAACAAATTTAGAAAATCATGTAAGCCCCTCACGATCAACTATGGGAGTGTTTATGTGATAAGGAGGCTGACAGTGTTGAAGTTTTGGAGGAGGATTTCCAGAGGGATTTTCCGAGCACTTTTAGCATTATAACTAGAAAAGCAATAGTCCAAGCAATTAAAATAATGATGGTTAGACAGAATATTAATGGAAAAGTTGTTTTTTCATTGGTTTATTGATTGACTCATTCAAAATTATCGAAGGTTATATTAGGACGGATCTGGAAACTAAAACAGGGGATTAAACCAATCTGCCAACGCTACATTAAATAGCTGAACCTCTTATTTCACATTGACAAAAAGCATGCTTACTAACCTTTTCGTCTATGCTTATTTCATGCATCATTTATATTCATACATCATTATCATTTATATTCATACATGGTTGAAGTTAGCTAATTTAAAAAAATGATAAATCCAATTATTTCGTCCCTACCGAACCAAACGACATCCGTGATAAGAAAATGATTGTCATTTAAAATTAAATTGCCGGATTAGGAAATGATTAGAGCAGTAATCAATCATCAACTCCTACTTCAGCTTTGCAATTTCAAATCCATCCACAGCCCATCCACAACTAACTTACTAACCAATATTGCTCCGGTCCGGATAGTGGAAACAGGAATTTAAAAAATTGGAATAATATAAAAAACATTAATTTCCGATTCCCACATTATCATGCTTAGCGAAAGGATTTACGCAGTTATAGACCTGCTTGCCCCATTTTTCAGCTACATAGGAGCCCTTCCCTTCATCT
This sequence comes from Lepidocyrtus violaceus, assembly GCA_034696905.1. Taxonomy (NCBI): domain Eukaryota; kingdom Metazoa; phylum Arthropoda; class Collembola; order Entomobryomorpha; family Entomobryidae; genus Lepidocyrtus; species Lepidocyrtus violaceus. Next base: position 11,465 of record JAQGAI010001031.1, on the reverse strand, counting down.
GGGATCCTGCAGCCCGTGCATTTCTCAAGTCACCCCGGGGTCTTAAGCTATTCCGATATCATACACTACTTGTTTTCATTTTTACGGTTTGTTCAGTAATTGAATCCCTAATATTTTACGTAACCAAAAAATTTAACAACTTCCCAATTTTCTATGGGGTAAGTTGCGTCGCACTTTTGACCTTTCTGGCATTCCTCTGCCTAGCTTTGCATCCGGAGGAGCTACGCACTTTGACAAATCACTTCTTCCGATATTTCACCTATATTAATCGTGAGTTAATTCAAAGTAACTGCTTGTGATTTGCATGACTAATTTACCCCAAGCTACAATCATACTAAAACTAATAATATAAATATTTTTGCAGGTAACTATTTCCCAACACACAACCCAAACACGAGTTCTCGTACAAAACTGATCGAGCTTTTCGGAGCTCTTATATTTTTGAGTTTAGCAGGAGGATATCCGGTATTTACGCTTGGCCTAGTAGCCTTCATAAGTCTGACTCCAAATGCTGACTTCTTTTTCCTCTCCCGTTTCCCTTCACTCCTTCAATCCCTTCTCATATACTTTATTCTGCCGTGCATCCTATTTATAGCCATCTGCCTCTTACTCATGTATATCGAAGTGATGTACGTGTACTCGGTTATCGTGATCCCAGTATTCATGCAGGAGTTCCGAATGGACAGGAAAAGTTACAGGTCTGTGGACAGCTTGCGGAAACCCGAAAATCTCGTGAAGGCTTACAGAATAGCGCAGGTGCTGCATCAGGAAGCGACGGATCTTGTTGGAATGGTTCTGCTGCCAAATCACATCATCATTACGAAGTTAATCATTGTCTCCGTTCATATGGTGGTCCGATACGGACATCTCATGACCGATTTATCCAAATTCATGCTGATCTCATGGGCGGTTATGGCCACAACAGCGCTAAGCTTGGGATTGACTGTGGGAGGCTATGTGTACAGACATGGGATGGAAGTGTTGAGCTCATGGCATTATCATCAGTGGGCCACCAGGGAGGAAAAACGGCTGATGAGTAAGTTTAGGAGGTCATGCAAGCCGCTGAGGATCCATTACAAGAGCGTTTATGTGATTAAGAAATTGACTGTGTTGAAGTTCCTGAGGAGCGTGTCCAGAGGAACTTTCCGAGCTCTTTTAACTGTATAGAAATTCAATTGGTTGATTTATTTTTCAATTTACACATTTTTATATCTGTGGATTTTAATATATAATATTGAGATAAAATTATTGTGGCCTTAAAAAAATTTGAAAAAAGTCCATAATTTAAATGCAAAAGGCCATATAGGAATTCTGCATAATTTCAATGAAAAAGGTTATAACTTAAATTATTTTGACCTTAATTTAGTTTAAACTTGCTTAGTTCATTTTTCTTAAATATAATCTCAAATTTAAGTATTTAAGTAAAATTATAAGTATTTGTGTAACAATATTTACATACAAGATTCCCGAAATGGAATGAAAACAATTATTTTAGAAAAGAGTTATTGAACAATTAGAGCCCGACGTGCTTTCTGGAGCCGCCCATGCTTACCTTTCCCTCAAATGGGAATATTTTTAGCCTCCGGTCTAGCACTGAACATTCCCTCATTTACAGCGATTGTTATGATATGCTTGCAAATATGTTCCTTCTTTCTGAAAGGGCCACATGCAATGTGAACTCTCCTTACCTTTATCAACTGGAAAGTATCTGTTTCGAGTGATATCGTACTTTGGCTATTAACACAACGTTTCTTAATTCGTTAGTTGGAATCAGCATTCCAAAAAAATATAATCATGATCAGCTACTGTATTGGCATTGATTCCTTTCTAGGCATTAAACAGGTAGCAGCTATTGAAGATTTGTTAATTCTATAAGGTCCAGTGAGTACCTGCAACCTGTATTCCTTACTTGTGTGTTTCACATTAAGAATTGATTTTATAGTGTGTATGCTGCATTTATTTTTATGAATAGTAAATGATTCTTTAGGCTTTTTATGTAAATCCAACGTTCAAGTAAATTATGGCCATTATGGTATATATTATGTACCAAATTAAGAAGAGTTATGCAGGATTACTATAAGGCCATTTTTCATTTGTCATTATGGTCTTTTTTCATTTCTATTCCGGACCCCTTAAATGTAACCCTATAAGAAGTATGTTCATTTTCGCCAATGATTTGTCTCCTTATAGGTGGTTGACGGCTCGGAGACATAGATGTTTGTAGAGGGAAGGGAAATCTGATTGACGTCAGAGGAATGATAGGCTGGAATGAGAGGCAGCCTATCATTCCTCTGATGTCAATCAGATTTCCCTTCCCTCTACAAACATCTATGTCTCCGACCCGTCAACCACCTTGGATGAATGAGTAAACACAAGATATTTTCACTATGACGATTGCCCTTTACCTTACTTTGAAAAATCTTGAGTAAACTGTATTTAGATGAATAAGGATTTTTGATTGATTACTCAATTTATTCTAATTCTGTAGTTACACCACACCATATTGTGCATCCTTAATTTTAGTCTCCGTTGGGGCAAGGTGAGATCTCGGTGAAAGTTTTTTTTTGCTTGTTTTATTTAAATGTGACGATTTTACTCTTTGTACATTTTTACCTTCATTAGCATGTCAATATTTGCATTAAATTTGCAACTCAATGTAATGCAATGCGCCGTTCTTTAAGTGGTATGTGCCAAGAAATAAAGTGTTAAAAGTACGTTCGTTACTTTCACAAATACTGCAAGCTAAATTAATTCATTTCTTTAACTAGATTCTTCTCCGATTCATTTCACTCCTCGATTCACCAATTGTTAATTATAGCTCAGAAATAGAAATAAATTGTTGTTACTTTAATTTCAAAACAAAGTTGTAAAGTATTTCATTAAAAAAAAACTTTTTACAATGTCAGAAACGAAAGAAAAGGTAACTTCTACCTTGGAGAAAGGCGATTTCCGGAAAGCCATGAAGTCAACTTGTCTCGTAGGAGCAGTGCTGGGACAGTTTCCCAGAAAAAGCCCTTTCGTAAAAAGGTAAAGACAACGGAATGTATGTCTTAGATATTGTTCTTCTCAACAATTATTCAAATACTTTAAAACTTTATCAAAAATGTGTTGTTTTTTCTTCTTTTCTAGCAAAATTGATAGTCTCCTTAAATTCTACTCCGGTTTTCTCTTCCTAATTCAGATGACAACGGTTTTATTGATGGTTCGTCTTTACTTCGCCACTTTCAACCACTTTGGAAGTATAGGAAAGCTGGCGCACGCGATCCACATATCGTTTGCCTCTTCATTGGCATTCTCATGTGGCTATCAACTTTTTGCGTTCCGACGATTCCAGAAAGTTGTTTTGAGCTTTTGTAAAGCGTTAGATCAACTTTGGGGGAATAGGGATTTGGGGAAAGCTTCCATTTCGTTTTCTCTATTTTGTTGGATCACAATTTCAACCTGTTTGCTACTAGGGATCATCGAAAATGCTTTCTTCGACATGGAGATAATGAGGGACGAAGAGGCAGCCACGACGTCCAATTCTTCGTCAACCAACGACAGTCTACAATGCAGCGGCTATTGTAAATTCCATAACATTTGGGATGGCCTCCTCCCGTATAACAATCCAGTTGTGATGATTGGCCTAATTATAGCGGGGAAGCTTAGCCTAACGGGATGGGAGTTTCAAGACGCAATCATAATCATTCTGTGTCAAGCCCTTGCTCTCCAGTTCCAAAATCTGAATGAAGCCATCAGAAAAATAATAATTCTCTCAGAAACGGCAAATGATAAGAAAATGCTCTCACTGGCAATGGCAAATCAAAATCGGGGAACTGACATGACCTGGGACTTTGCTTTAAATAGGCTCATTCTGTTGGTGGACCTCGCTGAAGAAATTCAGCGCTATGTTTCCCCTCTCATTCTGTCCTGCTACGTTTTGCTGGGTCCTATTCTCATGGTTTTGTTTGTGTGGATTGCCCCATCTGCCTCGGAATTTGGGTTTGCTAACGCTTCTCCAATCTATGTTTCCTGTAGTTGTCTATACTACTGCGCTCGAGTGGGAGTGGTCACGTACTACGGGAGTAAAGTGTACCATTCCAGTCATCAAATCCTGGGAACTGTGGAGCATTCTTCCATTTCATCGTATTGTGCAGCAGTTAGTAAATAATTACAGCCACAGCCAAGCTACATTTTAAGAAAGAAACATTTTTTTTAACAAATTAATGCAATGACTAATTGTTGACTATTTTTAGGCGGAGAGAATTGAAAGGAAATTGATTGGTCATCCAATTGGACTGCGTTTATTTGGGGAGTTCTTAATCACCCGACACTCCTTTGTGTCCATTATTGGCTTCGTTTTCACCACAGAAATTGTCCTCCTTCAAATGTCAAACGCTATTAGGCCGGAATAATTTTAACCTTGTTTGTTTAAAACTGTATTTCTACAGACACCATATTAAAGGCACTAATTCTACTTTTTGTCCTAATTGTAGACAAACACCGAATCTAACTCGTCGTTACCTCTGTGTTTATTGTAAAAAATTGCATGGGATTAAATATAACCTGACAGTTGCAACAAACAAATTTTTGTCTTATTTTTTTCTCTTGAAAAGCAGCCAAGAATGGAACCAAAATGTAAAAAAAATGTTACTGTTTGTTTTTCATTAGCTACAGTGTAAACTATAATACAATTTGTGATCCAACAAAGTCTCAATACTGGAATCATTTACCGTTGTTGAAAGTTAAGATTAGAACCATCACAGGCTGGATTCAATTAAATTTAATTGGAAAATAGTAAGCAGCTAATTAGTTAGGCACGATTACAATCTGAAGTAGGAAGGATTGAGTGCTTACTACTTAAAAAGCCTTTGTACTTTGTACTGTCCTCTTATGCTTTAGTTGTTCTTGGGTGAAGTTGTGTAAGGATTGCAGTTGAACATGTTCCAAAAAGATAAACCCTCTTCCGACATGAGACGCTTTAGGACGGGCCTCAGACCCGCAGCCTTGCTCTCTACGGTAATGGGACTTCCATGGCCTATTTCAAAGGACGACTCGCAAAATGAAAGGAGGCTTTCGAAACGGTAAACCGGACATTTTTAAACATAAATATATTTTTGCCCTGAGATCTTTAAATGAATCTCTAATACTTGGATTCTACTTTCCCCAGCATCATTCAAAAAGTCCATTTCATCTACGCCAGCTTTCTCCTCGTCTACGCCTTTGGAAGCAGTGTTCTGATGATGCGGCTAATAATCCTGAAATACAACAGGGGAGAAAAACAACTAATGGACAGGATTGGCCTCTTCACATCAACCCTATATTTCAGCTCCATTACGTTCATCTACGGATACCATTTGCTTGCAGGGAGTCGATACTGGAAACTGGTCCAACAATATTTCATAGCGATTCACAAGTACGGCTTGGGAAGGGGCCGGTTAAAAGGATCCACCCCTTCATTTGTCATTTTTTGTTGGATGGTTCCCCTAATTTATCTCGGCTTGATTGCTGGGGAAAACGCGCTATTTGCTATGAAAAACTCTAGGGGAAAAACTCATCATTTTATTTTACCGGGAAATAACAAAACGGCTGATAACCGGCCGTGTGTTGAGTCTTCTGACGACTCAATCAGTTTCGACAGCATTGTCCCATTTTGTAATCCGATTGTGAGGATCATGCTGAGGGACATTTGGAGGCTGCTCAGTTGGGGCTATTTTCTCATTGACATGTTCACAATCATTTTTTGCGAAGCTCTTGCATCAAGTTTTGCGAATTTGGATGAGGCCATTCAAAGAGAAATAGACCAACTCCAGGATGTGGAAGCCAAACCATACTCAAATCATACGAAAGATTTCCAGGTGAAAGCCAAGCCACTTTCTCCGGAAGTGAATAAGGAAAATCAACTTAATGTTTGGGAGGATGTCATGAACCAATTCTCAGCTTTGATTGACCTCATCCACGAAACTGAGAAGTATATTGGGCCACTGATTTTATTGAGCTATCTATGTCTGGGCTGGATTCTCGTCAGTTTGTACTTGTCGATTACGCAGGGGCTGCTGCCGTCTGCTAAGAAGTCGAGCTTTTCCCTTTATGCTCTTTACAGCTTTCTCTTTAACTGTTTTAGAGTGTCAAATGTGACATATTTTGTTAGTAAGGTTCATCACGTTAGTCAGAAGATTTTGGTGACAATCAGCCACTGTCCCAGCAGCGCATATCGTCTTCCCGTGAGTAAACATACCTGATTTTAATTATGATAAATGAGCTCATATTTTATAAAAGAATTTACTTAATTTTGAGCATGATAATGTTTTTATTAGCTGAAGAGGATTGAAGAAAAACTGATGCGGAATGGAGTGGGGATCCATATTTTTGGAACGTTTTTGGTAACAAGACGCTCCTTTATTTCAATCATCAGCTTCATCTTCACAACGGAAATCATCCTGCTCCAAGTCTCAAATGCGGTGGGACCCACACAACTGTAGTTCTTGTTCAAATTTTCTTTTCTGTAAACAATGGCTTATGTTTAGCAGGCTTTAACTATCGCCTCGTGCCCAATATTTAAATAGCTTTGTTTGCTTTTCGTTAAGGAACCCAAACGTTTTTTTTGTCGGTATCCAGGATAAGGTGAAAGTAAAGTTGCTGCAGACGGTTGCTGCATTTCCAAATTGTCAATTGTAAATATTATATCTGTCTACTTGGATCGTTAAAATAAATGGCGGTGATGACGCAAACAACCTTAGTTAAGCTAAGTTAATGTTTGATCACAAACAAATTATTCTGCATATTAAAATCCGGTTGACTTTCACCGTTTTGGATGGCGTATAACGAAAATATATATAAATATATATATCTAGCTCATATTGTTATTTATTTCATTTTCTCCATCAACATCAACGGACAACTGAGCCTTGTTAAATCCCAAGAATTTCGTATTCCAAAATTTTCAAGAAATGCCTCAGAAACCTGAAAATTCGACTCACTTTAAAAGGGCTATGCAGCCCACAATTGTTATTGGTACAATCCTAGGATTGTGCGGATTTCCCAGACGTGGGCCAGGACTTCCCAAACGGTAAGATTTAAACTCTTAACTTGAACTCAAGGAACTTATCTAAATCCATGGTAAAACTTAACAGTTAATTATAGGGTAGCTATTTTTGTTGTTTAGAATTTTTCGAATGGGTGTGCAGATCTATTCCAGCCTACTACTCATGTTTGCTACTGCAAGTTGTTTTTATACAATACGAGAGTTCCTCCACGGTTTCGACAATACTGGGAAGAATTTTGTAGACAAAATCATGGAATGGGCAACCGTTATTTTTAGGTGCTCTTCCGTTTTGATCCTTGCAAACAATTTGCTAAAGCCTGATCGCTGTAGGAAATTGATTGAAAACTTTGTTGGGGTGATGCAAGAGCTGGATTTGAGGGCTGAGAAGAAAAAGGGTCCGAATTCCTCCCATTTCTTAATGTTTTGTTGGATAGTCACATTGTTCACTTTGGTTTTGGGAATGGTGGATGATCTCATGTTTGAGAATGCGCAAAGCTTCAAAATCCGAAATGAAATGGATGCAAACTCAACGGCAAATATTCAGTCTTGTAACTACTTCTGCAACGACATTTATAGTTGGGAGAAACATGTTCCGCTTGACAATCCGATTGTTAAGATTGTGCTGCTCGTTCTGGTCAGATTTCTTACATGGGGCTGGATTTTCACTGACACATTTGTCGTCATCTTTTGTGAAGCTCTTGCATTGTGCTTTAAGCAGCTGAATGAAATTTGTGAGAAGGCGGTACTTAAACTGGAAGATACGCAGCTTTCTAAGGATTTAAATACAACCCTTTCAAACAACAATGGAGGGTTGTTGGAGGGGGAGAAAACTTCTGTGGTGAAAGTAGAGTCATCTTTGTCCTATGCAAATAATGAAACCTTTTCATGTGACCGGATATTGTATTACTTTACATTGTTGTCTGACCTCTCCATTGAGACGCAGGAATATATCGGGCATTTCATCGTGTCCTGCTATCTTTGCATTGTTTCCATTCTGGTGAGCCTGTTCTTGTGGATGACTCCGGATTTGCCGTTCTCTTTGACAGCTTCCTCCACACATTATGTCTATTATAGCTCCATCTATTATAGCTTCCGTGTTGCGGCCGTGACCTACTATGCAAGTAAGGTGCATTATGCCAGTCAGCGGATTTTGGCAGCGGTGGAACATTGCTCCAGTGGGGAGTATAGCGTGGAAGTGAGATGTGCTCTTTAATTGTCATTTTAATTACGTAAATGTTAATAGTAAGCAATGTAGTTTCATTTCTTCATCATTTTAGATCAAGAGGATTGAGAGAAAGTTGACCGGCAGTCATCCCATAGGGATTCGTTTGTATGAAACGTTTCTGATTACCAGACACTCCTTCGTGTCCATCATCGGATTTATCTTCACAACGGAAATTGTTCTGTTACAAATGACAAATGCAAAATCTACATCCACACCGGCAACACTTCCGTAATTCGAAGTTTAATGGGATTGAAAAGCAGTGGGCGTATACACATGCCTAGTTTTTGTTTATCAAATAATATGTGAACCCACTAACCAATCAATGGTAATTCATCCTTTAAAATAATTAAGTAAATGATACCATCATAGTCTGAGCATATATTTGTATTCCATTACTGAAACCGTAATTGTAAAAGAAATTATTGAGTGGCATAATATGCTAAGTTCTGCATCAATTTTCTCAGAATTGCCGAGCATAAGCCTAATTTTGTCATAACTTTTTCAGACCATTTTGTTTAAATCCTTTGATGCTTTAAATTCAGTCATAACTTACATATCAACTTCGATCTTTTAGAATGATTTCCCCTAGGTTAAACTATAGTTATAAAAATGGCAGTTAAACTTTCTCCCAAAGCCAACTACTTCCTCAAAGCTCTGAAGCCCTCAATATTATTAGGGATAGCTTTTGGATTTGGATTGTTCCCAAGAAAGAAGCTTTTCTCGGAAGGACGACGTTCCTTACGGTAAGCAGTCATACCATAACATACCTATGCCATTCCTGACATTGATGACAACATAATTTGTCATTCCTTCAAGAAAGAAATCAGCATGAGTAAAACTAACATGTAAACATGAGTAAAACATGAGTATTCTTTTACAAATGTCAAATGCGGTAAAATCAACAACCATTAAGGTTTCATAATTAAATGAAAACATTGAATTGCCTAATTTTCAGCAAATATGTAAATCCACTAGTTCAGTAATATGCAGCAAACCAATCAATTGCAGTAAATTATACAATAATCTATATTACATATTTGCATTCCATTACTAAAACCGTAATATAGTAAATTGTAAATCAGTTTATTAAAAGTGACATATAATATTGCTAATTTAATTTCTGCATCCATTTTCTCCTAATAATAAAACTGCATCAGAACTGGCGAGCTATAATTTTTATTATAACCTTTTCAGCCCATACTCCATTTACATTCATTCATTCTTCATTCAGTTCATATGAACTTCAGTCATACTATTTTTACTTCATCGTAACAGGACTTTACTTCGATGTTTTTGGATTATGTCACTTTTTAACTCCGGTTTAAAAATGGCAGTTAAACTTTCTCCGAAAACCAACTACTTCCTAAAGGCCCTGAAACCCTCAATGTTTGTAGGCATATTTTTTGGATTTGGCTTGTTTCCAAGAAAAGAGCTGTTCTCGGAAAGAGGACGTTCTCTAAGGTAAACAATCATACTAAAAATTAACATTCCTCACATAATTTTTGTCATTCTTTTTATTGGAAAATTTAGTAAAGGGAAAATGTATTTTTTTTAATCCATTCTCCAGACTCCTCCATTGGCTCCGGCTGATCTACGCGGGGTCCGTGTTCATCTTTGTCAGTATAAGTGACACACTGATGTTTGTGCAGCAAGCTACAGCAAACGTGTTGGAAGCTGATAAGGGCAAATCCTTCATGGAACGAGTCATCCGATTTGCCATTTCAATTTATGCCTGTGCAAGGACATTTTCTTACGGATTTTGCTTGCTGGACGGAGGTCGCTTTTATGATCTCACTTCAAAGTTTTGTACTGTAATGTGGGAAGCTAAGTTTAGGTTGAAATCTTCATTCCTGATCTTTGGTTGGATTGTCACCCTTTCCTTCATCATCTCCCATGCCACTGAAGATATCGTGTATAATCTGGAGCTGATTGGGACACGGCAAAATCGCTCATTCGACCACATCAGTCACTGGAAGCTTATCATGGAACTGGATGATCCCCTTTTAAACGCTCTCCTGTTAGTCCTTGAGAGCCTTGTGAATTGGGGATGGGCCTTCACGGACGCCTTCATAATCATCTTGTGTGAAGCCCTTTCATTGAATTTTGAAAATTTGGATCAGTCCATTCAACAGAAGCTGTTGGATTGGGAGGCTGGAATGGCTGAAGCTCCTATTTCCGAGGATAAGTCCATGGCTTGGGAGGGATTCTTTAAGACATTGTCGGCGCTTGATGAACTCACTCTGGAAACCCAAAAATGTGTTGGTCCCCTCATTCTGGTTTGTTACTATTGTCTAGTTTGGATTCTCATCAGTTTGTCCTCGTGGATCATCCCGGACTATACGGTCTTGCAGTCATCCGTCTCCCCATACTACTTTTACTACAGTTCCGTGTACTATTGCGTTCGGGTGGGGGTGGTCACCCATTACGTGAGCAAGGTTCATCATTCCAGTCAGAGGATTTTGAGGACGGTGGAACGCTGCCCGATTGGATCATATTTCATTGCGGTAAGGGAGGATGTTTTTTAAATAGGATAATGATAAGCATATTTATCGCAAAGCTATAGTTAAACTTAAATAAAATAAATAAATTGTTTTTAGACTGAAAGGATCGAAAGTAAATTAGCTGGGAATCCTATCGGAATATGGATAGTGGGAACGTACATCATCACCAGACATACCTTCATATCCATCATCGGCTTCCTTTTCACAACGGAAATCATTCTCCTCCAAATGGCCAACACAGTGAGGGCCACACATCAGATTTAGTTGCATTTTTTTTTAGTTTGGGTATAAATATTTTTTTTCGCGAGCAGCAGCAGCTGATAGACGTAAACAAACTTTTAGTCTAAGCTAGTTTTAATTTTTAAAAATTGACAAGTACGATTTTAACCATTTCGACAAGGAAGTTACAACTTCCAATTACCAAACTACAAAACTACGAAGTATTTTAAAATTAAAAATTAAAAATCGCCCGCACATACATTAAATACTTGCAAGGAGTAATTTATGTGGATTACATTCCTCTACCCAGCATATACAGAGCACCGAACGAGTATATGGCTGGGATCAGCCAAAGGTATTTCGAAACCAAATTCTCTACAATTACTTTTTGAATTGCGTAACTACTGAATGACCAAAAGCACTGCCAAGAAATTTTATTTACAAAAACGGCAGAGTGGACACTTCCTCAAACTCCTCCCCCGGACACGTAATCACC
>JAQGAI010001030.1:0-16270 GCA_034696905.1 Lepidocyrtus violaceus | reverse complement strand
ATCTTTATTTCATGGGCAGAAGTAACCCATCATATTTCATTTTATCCGAGAAGAGATAACAGGCATGAGACGGAAGCAATGTGAGAGCAGTTTTATTCTAAAAGGAATTCCAATTATGTGATATATGGTCTGTATTTGTCTATGGCTCACCGTTGGGTAGAAATATTGGGAAGGATCATAAAAATTATAATTACCAACGGTGGACCTCATAACTGCCAAAAATAAATAAATAATGGAAGCTCACCCAAAGCAGAATCACAGAAAAGTTACAAAATGAATTCGACAAATGTGATTGTTTATTACGGAAAACACGCGTCCTCGATGACAAATTCATTCCAATCGTCTTCAAAGATGATGAGCCATTTAACATCGTTAATTACTCAGTGGAGGGACATAATAAATAGGTTTATTGTAAAATTTATAATGATGATGATGGCATTCATCTGGAAAATATGGGATGGTGTACTGGCTTGCCCCAAGAGGACAATAAAAAGGGGAAAAGGCTCTCTATGATCGTAAAAGAAAGGAACTGAAAATAAAAATCTCAATATGGTCTACGACCCAGCCAAGTAAAAATATGAAATAGGATGAACTTATTTTACAGAGAGGAGATTAATATTTATTGAGTTGGTAGGTAGGACATGACATGACATCCGAGAGTAAATACTTTTAATGTTGAGATTGTTATGGCAATTGCTCCTTTTGTTTCCATTCTGTGCAGGGACCTATCATCTCTCCTCTCCTGTAAAAAGTTTTATGAATGGGTAATCAATCGGAGAGAGCAACATCCTGCTTGAAATTTTCAAACGTACATATCTACATGCTCTTTTGTTAATTTTCACAGTCATGAAGTCACGATTTAGTCAGAATCGGTCCCAAGGGCTCGTCCCTCAGAGTTTTCTCGAAGAAAACGAAACTGTAAACAATATTGTGTGGGAGGGCACACAAGCATATGCAAAGCAAATGCGTAGACTATCAAATGGTTGTTAGTAAGTAAAGTAAAATGCCTTATGTTGGTCTGGATGGTGGAGAAAAGTTTCAAGCAGTTTTTGTTGGTATGAAACGTGCCAGAAAGTTGTCATTTGAAAATTTTGCTGTCAAAGTAAAATGTACAGATTGGGGAAGGGAATTAAGTAGAGAGTCTTATGCACACCGGAGCAAAATATTAAAATCCCACAAACCGACACAAATAAATGTATCCATTATGAATCTGGATGATGCGAACGCAAGGCAGAAAACTTCATCTAACACAGAGGAAATAAAATTTTACGCAAGTTTGTTATCTCCATTTTTATTGAGCTGTAATAGCTTCTCTTATTGTTATTATTATGGCTCAGTTGTTCTTTTAATGGGGAAGGTCCTCCTGTGGGGACGGAGGATTGTAAGAAGCTGGATGAAGGCTCTTGATATTTTATACTCATTCATTGACATGATACAGGACAGAAGGGTTGCCTATAGACTGAATGGGTGAAGTGTGAAATGAAAGCATTTTCAACTGAACGTATGTTTTCGTAACATTAATTTTCTCCCCATTCCTTAATGACTTTGTACACAAGCTAGCGAAATATTTTTTACCAATCCATAAACTTTCATTTAATATAATGGGAGGGAAGGATAAACCACCACATTTGTAATGTACCAATTCGATTTTTTTTACATGATGGTTCCTTCCGCAAAAACATTTTCGCTAATACTTTCCTCCCCGCAAAAATATAATGGTTTCTCCTACACCTTTTCAGCTTTTTTGTTATTTTTTTTTACTACCTCCAACGTTTCTTCCTTTCTTTATGGATTGGTTGTCGCAATAGCCTCTTCAACTACCCTTTCGAGACAAAAAAAAAGTTATTGAAAGACATAAAAAGATGGATGAGTGTCGGGCCTCTCATCAGGCGTTGGTTCAGCTGATGGGGGATGACAGTTGTTATTTGAAGCAGGGAATAGCTCCATTTTTCCTCCTCCTCTACGGTCAATTTCCTTTAAAATGAAGACATTAAAAAAGTAAATAAAAATTAGGCGTAAGTGCCAGTAAAACTGGGGGAGATGTACATTTTAAGCACATTTTTCAATTTGTATTTTACTATTATATTATACATGTATGAAGTAGGTAGATGGCAGATTGACAACGACGTGTAAAAATAGGAACGCTCTCCTTTGCTACATTCCCTTTGTCATATCCAGTTTAACAAAAAAAAAAGAAATCGCTATAAAATTGCTGTTCCTTCTTGTTTTCAATCGCGACACCCATGAGTGGTGCTAACATTTCAAAACCAAATTTAAAGCCACAATTTAAAAAAAAAATGTTTCTTTCTTGTCGAAACCCATGTGTAATTGGGGATGTAAAACAATTTAGTCTTTTTTTTTTAAGTTTCTTAATGCTCCCAATCAGTGTTGCGGGTTGACAAGGAGGAATTGTTCAGGACATGATAAGTAAGAAGTGAGTGAAAGAGGCAAAGGACGACAAGGTATAAAGTCCGGATGCAAAAGTCAAAACAAGAATTGTTGATGGGCATGAACATAACATATTTATTACAATATGTGTGGAGGTAAATGGAGAGAAACAAACAAATGGAGTCTTTTTCTTCTTAAGTTTGCCAGAATAATGTACTGGGATCGCTAAAAAAAACTTTGCTCTTTAAATGAAGTAGCAGTTTATAAAGTAGGGAAGAGCTACTTTTTGTTTGTATTTTCTCCACTTCTCAGCCAGCTTCTTTCCCAAACTTTCAAAAGTCAGCCATCATGTCTTAAGGGATTAACAAGAAGTGAAGTGGAGTTTGCTCCTTGGAAAGAGAGACAGAGAAAATGAGCAAAAAGCTTGAAAAGTGGAAAAGATGAAGTGAGGGTTTTCCTTGAAATTGATACATGCATATAATATACTACGTACATACGTACATGTATGAGTAAGTTGTTAAGGGTTGCCAGGGAAGAATTAAAATGGTGTAACAATTTGAAATTCGGTTAGAAGGACACACATTTGTAACAAGCTGAAAGAGAAGAGGGAGACAGAGCAAAGGAGGATTGATTACATCCCCATCTACTTAGTTATGCTCTAAAAGTGTGTTGGAGGAGGGAAGGCTTTTAAGTTGTAATTTGTCCAGCGGCCCAGAAAATAAAACAGTTTTTAGGTGAAAATGTTGGAAAAGGTTGAGTTTTGTTTTAACTCCTTTAAATTCCTTCTAATCCCTGTTAACACTTTTGTAAAGCACGGAGCCCATACTTAAGTTTCAAGAATTTTGTAAATCGCATACCAACTTTTCTCCCCATCATTTATCTATTACTACCTATGTATAACAGAAGGGTAATACCGAAGTAAAGGGATCCCAATCCTGCAAAAGGTCAATGACAAGGGACGGGTTGAAAACATTTAGACGGTTTGCAGATGAAAGAGGAGCCCAGATCAGATCTCCACTAAATATTGTATTTTGGGTGGTTGAAATATGACACAATTTTAAAGTTTTGATGTCATAATCACGTTGCATCTCTGAAGTCAGTAGTTTGACGCATTTTATGAATCACTAATTCCAGGAAGAATATAATGTTTAGGAACTGGAGTAAAGTTTCATTTATTTAATCTTTATAAGCACAAGTTCGTGACATGGAGTGGCTTTCTCACTGTATTCCTAATTGTTTGTTTCGACTTACATAACCATTGGTTACAACAAATTTAATTTTGGAACAGCACAAAACCATTGTCATTAGTTTAAATTTAAATGTAATGTGTAATTCCCACATTAGTTTAGCCTACTCCAAGTAAACTATCTGACGTTTTATAAAGCATTTTACAGTTACACAATATGCTTTGCCTGAGAATAAAGTATCAATCCAATGCAACGGGTTTCTACTACACACAGCTCCTTCCTGCACGTTTTCCTTTTGAGTCCGTGAAATATTAGACATGGATCGATTTTAAGTGGCTGTTTTCTTGTTGAATGACTTTAGGAATTTTGTGTAGTTTTTCCTTGTCAAAGCTCGGAGCTAAATGAAATAACGAGCAGGGTAGGATCAGGCAGGATCAGCCATGAAAAGTGATCTGATCTTTTTGAGATTTTCATCTTGAGTCTATTTGCAGTCTTCACTGACATACGCTATTTTGCTTCAGATTACTCACATCACATACCCTGAAGAAAATTTCGTTCGCTGAAACTGCACTCCATCCATAGCATACAATGTGTAACCGATTTTTTCGGAGATTTTGATTTTTAATACAATGAGTTTTTGTTGGGAAAGTGCTCAACATTTTTAGAAAATAAAATGAATGAACTTTTCTGATTTTCCCTTTCTTAATTTCAAAGCCTAACTTGACATGAGTTACATCCGTAATTATACCGTGGAGCCGCCCATTTCACTCCCGCACACTTTTACCATAATTACCGACAAATAAAAAGCAATTCCATAAAAATCCTACATTACCTACATTTGTATTATTTATTTTCTTTATTATTTACAGAACTCGGCATCACCCTCCTATTTCCATGACCGGCTTTCTCATCTGAGCTCACAGAACTCCTCCCCGTTCACCCCAATCAGTAGTGGTAAGTCCATCATCATAATCATTCAACAACACCACAGAAGTTCCAGAAGAGCCTCACGTCAGACTTAAGTGTTATTATTATGAATGACTGCATTTATTGCTACTGGAAGGCTGTTTTGAATAAGACCCAAATAGAAATATGATACTAGAAGAAAAATACAGTCATTCATCCGTACCATATCATATCAACAAAGTTAATAGCCTCATTGTCCAAACGGCTTTACGCATTCCCACTTTCCAAATACAACAGCTCCACGAAAGTGTTTGTATGGTAGACTTAACCAAGTAGAAAACAACTACCTACATATTTGACTCATGTCAGTATGTATATAATCGGCATCCAGTATTAAAAGCAGTGTTGATGTCGATGTCAAATATCTGGGGCCTGTTTTGAGGTAAAATGAAGAGAAAAAAATGGTAAAGTGATGATGAAAGCAACATCAACAAGGGAGCCATTACATATGAGAAGTAAGTAGTGCCTCATCTCATAGAAAAACCCCTTTTCTCCTCCAAAACTTTACAGTCAACTCCTAAGTCCTAACTAGGTTTTCATCGTTCCCAGATGAAAGGACGGAATGAATGAAATACGAGATGGGAAAACAGAGTTTATTTAAATGCTCTCAAGCTGTACGTTGAATAGTTTTATTACAATATTGTACAGAGGAGAAATTACTGATGGTCGACCCTTTAGCCAAATGGATGGTAACCAGGCATGGGATTGTTATTATGATTGTTATGAGTTTGTTAATCATAATCATCCATGAATGAATCATTCAAGATTATAATCATTCCTCTTTATTTTGAGTGAATCTTTTTACTATTTACTATAAATAAATAAACAGCCATGTCCAAATTGCTCCGTTTATTTATTTGCAACAATTCCCTATAACATTTAAAACTTCCCAGTCTTTTCCTTAAGACGTTATTCCTAAAGAGTAAATTTATTTCTAACGCTCCAAACCATGGAGGAAAAAATAAAATATTTAGTTTTTTTTTTGCACTTCAAAAAATCAACTGAGATTTAATTTGGCATGCTGTGCAATTTCATGGTTTTCTGAACGCTAATGTAATCACTCCTCGGTGAAACAACAATAAAGAGTTGTACTCGGGATTAGGGAGACAATAGAGCAATGACAGCTGTAAATGCCTGAACCAACCCTTCAGAGTAATTAATCTTGAAGCTGTTACTTACATGGATATTTTCCCCGGCGTTGTTGTTAGTAGGTAATAGAGTTGGAGCTGAACTTTGCACAAAAACTGTCTTTCTTCTGACAGTCGAGGAGAGCACAACTGAAGCAATCTATCCAGTAGGTCGTCGGAGGGGATTGTCTTACATGGCTTTTGTCTTGGTGAAGGAATCTGTACAGGGACAACAAAGCGGATTATTGTGTTGTTGATGACGATCTCAATGTGGAGGAAACTAGTCAACATAATTTACATATTTGATTACTTACTTCTTTAAGAAAAAAGTCATATTGTTCAGCGCTGTTTGGGCCTCTTCTGGAATTTTATTTTCCTCATTCTGCGAATACCAGAGGAGGATAAAGCAAAAAGTGGATTTGTTCTTTGTATGAATAGTATATACATCCATGTAAGATGATATCAACATGAATATAAAAAAGGGTTACAACATGATTGTCCTCCGAGTTCTTCTTTCCTCCGCGCCACCGTCATCGCTTCCACCACAGATTTGTTGGATGTCTCATTTTATTTGAAAATAAGCTGGAAGAGGAATGTTCTGTTTCGTTTTTTTTCTATCTTGCCAAAATGTTGTTGTGTGAGAGTGAGAAACGGTGAAAGGGAAGTGGGAAGGCAAAGTTGATACATAAGTAAGTAAACATGGAAGTACACGTAGATAGTATTTTCCCTGTAAATGGTCTATTTAAGCCGGGAAAGATTTTTTCGGTTTCCCCTGTCCAAATAGCTTGTTCAACATCTTCATCTCCGGCTAAATTACAGATTTAACTTCACTTACCTTCTCATTCCGGGTGTTATTAATGGAGGAAAGAGAGAAAGAGGTACGTATACGTATATGAGAGGTATATGCCACATTATTTTTTTTTCATTTCAAAACAGTAAACTACACAGATCAGATCAAGTACAAGATATCTTTTCTCTCTCTTAAGAAAGTCGGCATAAGGTGTAAAGTGCTGTGTACAGAATCAGGAAAAAAGGTAGAGAGGAGAGGAGCATCATCGTCATCATATCATGCATTCATGTTATGTGTAATGTCTATTTTAATGGTGACAGGGGAGATGGGCTTCTCGCTTTATGGTGTGTGCCACCGTTTGTCATCTTGATTCGTTTCAGGGCTCTCTCATCTTCAACTAAATATGCAGACGTAGTGGAGGGGGGAAAGGAAATCAAGAGCTTTGAAATCATCGGTGTTCCATTCCATCTTGTCGTTTTTGATATTGCCGAGAAAAGAGTTGAAATTAGTGTGGATTCCGACTTGCATGTGCGAAATGCAGAGACTCACCCACGCCGCATCCAGATTTCACCCTGAAAGACTTTTAAAAGTAAAAATTGGGGGAATAAATTTTCAAAAAAAAAATTAATGTACTTTTATTAGGGCCTTCTTGTTAAATCACTACAGCAATTTACATAATTTCATCTGGTTTATGTATTCCTAAATGCTCCCATTACATTACAGTACAGGGAAGTGGCTCTGTTTGAATTATAAGAAGGAGTCGAGGAGACGCTTGAGCTAAATTACCTATTCAATAGTTTATTTTTTTTAGGTAAAAAGGAGGAAGATTAGAAATGACAATATATGCTTATGCGTAATATGTACATAATATTATGCCGCGCTGTTTTGCTATTTGGGTGGCAAGGGGTGTTGTTCAGTCTCATGTGATGCTTCAGTTATTCCAACACGACAAACGGTTTTTCTTCGATTTTTGCATGTTTTTTGAATACGAAAATTTTTGTTAATGCAGCGTGTCATGAAATATATGGCATGAGATCAACGCTGCTTTCTGTACATATTATAGATACACCTTTCTTCTGTGTTGGAATAATTTATTTACCTTGAAACGATTTCCCCACAAACTTCAGACTCCTGTTCCGTGCCTCTATACATTACATAACCTTCCAGTCCTTAAGTTAAGATGATATGCTTCTCAAAGTGTCAAATTACACGTGGGCTGACAATGAGAACTATAGTCAGTTGAGTTGAAAGGGAAGACTACCTATTACGGCGGGGTATGGAATTGGTAAATGATAACCAGTAGAAATAATGTGTAATGACATGGCATTCCACTTTCCCGACAGACTGTCACTCAGCTAATCAGTCAACATCTCTTTGCTTTGTCATTCCTCCGATTTCTCATCTTGCTTGCAAAGAACACCCGGATCGGATGGATTAAAGCAATGTTTTCTCCAAATATTTACCGTACATTTTTTCCCTTCTTCTAATCGTTTCGTTAGTTTGGTTAATTACTTGTTGAAGAATGCGTATTTGTTACAGATTAGAGGATGAGAAAGGGGAAGGGTTTTTGCGAAGACATTCTTTTTGGACTGGAGGTTGACGGAGGAGGAATTTGAGGCATGTCAGTAAAAATTACTCACGACGATGGTGGCGGTCTGGTAGACTAGATTTTTGGAGGTTTTGTCCCTGTTCAAAATCCCATTTTCACGCTTTTTTCCTTCATTCATTTTGTCATTTTACGCATCTTTCTTTGCTCATTCGTTTGTTTGGTTTCATGACCGAGTTGTTTTTTTTAAAGATATGATATGAATGGGTATGCCTGGTCCTATTACATGAGTGACAGCCACCGATAAAATAAAATACTGTAAGTTATAAATAATTAGTCAGGATGAATTTCATGTGTTTTGGGGGTAATGTGAGAATCGCCCTACTTTGCCGAAATACAAGTTTTACTTTCCCTTACTTTAACATACATCTGCAGAATGTTGAATGACATTAATTAAAACACGATTAGATTTTGATTACTAGGGCTATTATGGATGCGTAACCTGGGCGATAAAATACAATACTGATTCTCCTTTTTTTCCTAGAAGCTGATGAAAATGATGATCAAAATCGAAACAGCTTAGCCTCCCTCAAATCAATTGTGGAGAACATTCAAAGGAGCAGGATAACCACGACGTCGACAGCAGCAACTCGAAGGGAATCTCAAACAGGAACTACTGTCCTTCCACCGCCGCCAGCATCCTCTTCCTTGGTAGCGGACTACCATTCTTCCACCGTTGTCGACTCCCCCCAATCCCAAGAATCCACATGATAGTGTATTTTAAAGTTTACCATAATAACGCTAATCATAATCATCTCCCATCAAAGAGTAAACCAAATGTGCCATAATTAAAAAATAAATGTTTCACCTTATATGATTTTTGTCTCATGTTTTCTGTGAATAAAAGTTGAATTCTTATGGAAATCGAAAAACCATTATTTTAACTTGCTGGTACAGGATATGCTTATGCTGCGAAATTAACAGAAAAGCAAAAACACATTTACTTTTTAATTCTCGTAATTTAATATTTTTCCATTATATTTCAAAAGGTTTTCACTCACGAAAAGCTCTCAAATTTTCTTCTCAATATGTATTCTTTTTTGAAATACCAACAATGATATTTTTTAATGTAAATTACATACTTACATTTTTTTTCAATAGTAAGAGTTGTAATTAACTTAATACACACTTGGAATTAGGGTATGTAGGTAATTGTTGTAATGTAAATGCACATTATTAACTTTTTAACACGTAAGTAATTTATAGTTATTTTCTCCATCTAATTTGTATTCCTCTAATAACTCTGCAAACGGAATTACATAATCAATCTCCTCATCGCAAAATAGTTCGTCCATCTCACATCAGCATCGTTCATTCATTTACAATTTATCTAACAATAAGCAGCCATAACACACTGCTATGTAGACAATAATCAACAATTAGGATTATAATATATTTCTCTGAATATAAACAACCACAGTCATTTCTCCTCTTTCCACATCATAACTGCTACCCTACTTTAAAACTTAATTAGGAATCTGAAACAATTTTAATTATAAGAGATATAAAAATGACTATGCACTATAAATATAGTATGGCATATATGAAACAGCCTATATAAGATATGACATATATGACACAACAAATAACCGTATACTTTAAATTAATACACTGAGCAAAATCAAGAGGCTTGAAGGGTTCTTCAGAGGAAAACGTCGTAAGAACATGACTAAAAGAAAACTACGATGCTGTAAAACGGACCCGCCATCATTTACATATCAACATGATAACATCTACTCCGTCTTCCTCCGACTCGCAAAAAATTAATACTTTACAATTCATAAATAGTAAGTAATAAAGGTGGGCTACAAACAGCTAAATCTATATTGCATTGCAATACAAAATACTTTTTTAATTACATTCTGAACATGATGATTATAATTTACCATCCGCCCGTTGCAACTCCTAAAACTGAATATTTAAAGTGTTACTTGGTGGGTGAAGTACGACCTAAACTAACAGCAATATAAAATTTAATAGATCCAAAAGCTAAATAAGTGAAACTATTTTACAGATATACTATAAGCTTTACGTTAAAAACAAAGAAGTTTTAGGTTTACATTTAGTCTGAGTTATCCCATAAAACTGAGCTAGTTTAAGTAAAACATTTAGTCAAAACGTTAAACACTTTTAGGTCAAACTAGTTTTATATTGCGTAGGCATTATGTAATGTAATAGTGTACATCCCAATAATATTGAAACAGTATTTTTTCCTCGAACTTACAATTAATGATTTAAAGCTAAAAACCACCATTCTTCTGGTTTAACATTAAATTTCCATAATTTAGGTTTCCGTTTTTAAAAATTATGTTGTACTTGAGTCACTCGCTTAGAGATACTGAAAAAATAGTTTTGTATCTAACAATAATGTACAAACAAGTTTTAACAAAAAATAATACAAACTAGTAATATGACTAACATCCAGTTTACTTAATAATATGGCCTTTCCTCACTACATTTGGTAACAAGACACCTATAAAAGACTAACGGTTAGAACATGAAAATGGTCAAAATCTAAAACCAAATGTCACATCATCTCATCTCACACAATTTCCTTTTTCTCGCACGCCTGTTTGCCCTACTATAAAACCATGACGTATACTCTCATTGGCATTTGAATCAGCAATCTTGCAAAATCTCAGTTATCTAAACGCATTCTCCGTCCCTTTTTAACTTGTAAACCTCATTTACTTTTAAAAAATGTACAATAAATAGTCAACGTATCATTTAAATATTTTCTGGTTTGGGATGCCATAAAAGAACTTGGAAAAAGGAAGGAAGTATTACAAAATAAAACACGTTTTTTGCTTGACTTAGCAGATTATTTATAATACAGACTTGATTTTGTTTGTTCACAAAATAGAACCTTTAAAAACATTAAGGTGCTCTAATTTAGGTAGTTTATTATCAGATGCATCGATTAAGATACGATACAGGAATTCGCCGAGTTTTGGTAAAAGAGTGAAGAAGCAGCTTTGCATAACATGGTGATGGTAATGGATATCCATTTTAAACTTAATTGTTCTTCGATTACATCCCTTCCGGTTTGGGAATTGTGGTGTCGTATGAGCGGATCAATTGGGATTGGGTCACCACACCGTGTTCTTCTTGGGAGAAAGCGTATCCGTCTGAAAATACAAATCAAGTCTCACTTTACCCCAATTCCTTCTCTCAAGTTAACAATCATAATCCATTACGAATGGCATGAAAAAAAAATCTCGTTAAAAAGCAACTATCATGTTATCAAGTTAATCACAATCAAAATCTGTTAGTTTCATTAAATTCAATAATCTCGTCGGGGTTAATTTCAAAGTTAAGAACAAAAAAAAACTATAAGGTTCACTACTTATTAAAAAATTCTTTGTCAGCGTCGCAAATAAAAAGTTCAATTTTGTCAAAAATCTAGTATCATCAAAATGACTTAAAATGAAATATGAAATACGTTTACAATTGTTGTTGACTAAATAATTTTTGTATTATGTTCAACCCAACTACGTTCACAGTTATCTATACTGCTGTTTTAACTACTGCAGCTAAATGTACTAGTCTAGTACAGTGATAATTATAATTACGAGAGAAAAATTGCGAATCAGGTAGGTACCAGTATATACCCACTACCGGTACTGGCTAAAAATATTAATTTATTATAGATTAATGTATTCGATAATACATAACTGCAAAATACATGTGACTGCGGTGGCCATTCAAATACTTCATAAAAAGGAATTGGAAACCTCCATAAAATATTTATTGATACTTTTCAATCAGAAGGTGATCATCTTTTGTTTTTGTACTTTATTTTTTAAAAAGGAGTGTTGACACTTACGAGACAGCTCCATGTCGAGTACATGGTCTGAGGTGGTTCGTCTAAACACATTCTTCACATTTCGCAACAAACGGGCAGTCTCGCTAAGACTAGTCGTAGCAGTAGTTTGTGTAGATAAGAGGTAGTTGCGGTGATGTATTCAGACAAAATCAAGAAACAAAAGAAACAGAAATACAAAATGGGCAATGATTACTCTCAACTTGATTCTTTTAGAAAGTGAAACTATTTTCTTCCGTCCTA
The DNA here is from genome assembly GCA_034696905.1 of Lepidocyrtus violaceus. NCBI lineage: Eukaryota > Metazoa > Arthropoda > Collembola > Entomobryomorpha > Entomobryidae > Lepidocyrtus > Lepidocyrtus violaceus. The sequence continues at coordinate 4,140 of JAQGAI010001030.1, read as the reverse complement.
GACATAGTATAATTAGGTGTAAATTGTTCCTTAGCATACTTATTTAGGTATGTATTTTAGCTGCAATTTAGCTTTTTAGGCTGCGCTGCAATTTCCTCCTTAAATTTTAACAAACTTATCGAAGCACGAACGAAGTAGTTTTTAGACATATCACTTAAAAGCAGAAACGAAAGAGGAGAAAAAGTGAGACATGAACAGTTTGCTTGTAGTTGTTCCCACCTACACAATAATTGGAGTACATCCCAAATATAGGAGCACTGAACGACTAGACTAAATTGCTATACATACATACTTCAATTGCAATGATAGGTATGTATGAGGTAATTGTTATCTTTCTTTGTGAAACACTTGGGAGGGAATCGATTGTGTGCCTAAATTTTCTTTTTCATCTGAAAAAGGCTGACGTTGAATACTTATCTTTGTGGGAAAAGTTCTACTATATGACATTCCATAAACTAAGTGTTCAAAAAGTCACTAATTTAAGTACTAGACTGCGATTTTTAGGGACATTCCATAATTACGGATATTCAACATTCATATTACGGTATACAACGTTTTAATAACGAGAGTGAAATAATTACTTTGCATTTAGATTGACAGTAAAAAACTAAAGGAGACGCCAGTGACAGTACAAATGGAAAGGGTACACGTTAAATATATTTACTACTACGAGTTACTACTACTGTTGGATTGCTGCAAGCATTTAATTGTTGTTCTAAGGTTTTATGACGAAATGTGTAACGTCATTGTGTTCCTACTTGCTATTCATTCGAAAACTACTCCAGCCTGAGGTGAAGTGAAACTGACAACTGAAGTCAGGACAGCAGCGTTCACTTCCCGAACTGGACAAGACCTGTCACGTTAAAAATAAATAATTAAAAATCTATCGAGTACAGTTGAAAAAGTAAATGGAGCAGACCAGATTACCGCAGCTATAAAAGATTTACGGTACTGTTCATAAATGATTATATGATATATGACCCAGCAGGCGAGACACTACACAAAAATGACAAACATGAGATGATGAGATTACTAAAATCAAAAGATCGTCCAAGTCCAGTTACACAGTTATTAAGGGTTACCAAAGTTAGAAAGATTAAATTAAATAAATTAAAATTATGTGTATTACAGATTTAGAAAAGGATTAATTTTTTTTAAAGTAGGTTAATTAAGGGAAAACAAAAAAAAAACACTACACACTATACTATATAGTTGCTAAAATGAGGGAAAAATCTATAGAAAAAAGTAGTTTTTTTTGTACAGTGAATAGAATACTTACAACGCACAAGTTGTCCAAGAACATGCATGGGTCTGTAAATAAAAGTATTCATATAGAGCATAACAACAAAACATTAACCATTTGAGATTTCCTTTAAATTACAAAATATTCCCATTGTCCCCATCCACAAAAAAAAATATAAACTTTCTTGTTCACAAAAAATTGACAAGCACGAAGATTAAAAGTATAGAAAGTGATAGGTTGAGTTGGAAGTGAATGTTGCAACTTGACCAGGTACATGTGTATTACATAATTATACATAACTACATAATAACTACTTGTTCCGTTGATTTATAGGTGGGTTACGAACATCACATACATCATGACATGACAGAAGCGTATTGTTATTAAAAAGACATATTTATAGCGTATGATGATCCCATCGAATAAGATCGAGAATAGTTTGGCTTTCAGTATCGAAGCGGAAATGCCTTTCTCTCGGAGAGTATTTTAACAGAGAGAAAGTTGTGTTTTTGTATGATACTCTCACGTTGCATGTAGCTCAAGTTAGGAGAAAGTTATATCAAAGTCATTAATCAATCCGGATGAAATAATCACGCAATCTAAAGTTAGAAGTAGGAGGATCAGGAACAGGTCGGAGTTGATGACTTAATAATACTTAAAATCGTTGTAAGATTTATAGTCTGGTCCAAGTCAATGAATAATAGCGATTCTGATTGTACATATACAACCAGGACTACCGAATGTATTAAGCAGCAGCGATGGAGGCTAAGTTCCTGGCTGTCACGTGGCAGGAAACAACAATATATTTTGATTAAAGCTACAAGTTCTATAAAAAGGTCAACGCACAGAAAGGCATACTATTATTTTATCGGCATGGCTTAAGCAACTGGCAATTTGTCCCAAGCATTTACTAAATAAGCAAAAAGCAGCTTGCAAAAGTTAAATTAACCATCACCTTTTAAGTTAAACTCTACAGCTTTATTAGGAAATGGAGTTGTGAAACAAAATCCTGAGGGGTGAGTGGGGATCAGCAAGTTCAGTAAAATAATCATCAACAGCGTGCACAACTGGCAGTAACCATGTTCTTGGCACAGGAGGATCGTCATCTACTACAAGGCACGTGTTAGCCGTAGCGTCATCGTCATCACAGGGCTCACTTTTTAGTTTGAGAAAAATATAGCAAAATGATATTAAAATCAAATCATAAAATAAGATAAACGCATGCATCATTAAGTAAATTAAATCACAATTAAAAAAAAATAAAATAAAAACGTCACAAACAAAAACAACAAACTGAACATTGAGGAGGAGTGACAAGAATTGAGATTCTGTTTATTCAGATTAACTGCATTGTACGTCTGCTCATGGTTCGCGAATTGCATTTCATTGAAATAATCATAAAACGTCCTACAATATATAACTCAAAAAGTACAAATTAAAAATATGGGAACACTGTCGCGCATCACCATTAGTTAAACGTCATTTTTTCAGATAAAAACACATTGTACTTATTGCGAGCCAAGCACAGCACCAAACAGGAGACACCATTTTTTGCTTTATCAACATCGATAAATTCACAACAACCGTTAGTTGCGATGAGCTATAATAAATATATATATATATACGTAGAAGGTTATTATTACATTACAATTGACTCAAAATTAACTAATGAATAAATAATAATTAGCTATAAACGAACGTATGTATGGAAGCTGCTCTATAAAAGGGAAAGATCATATTAAAGCAATGGAAAATATAAGATTCATTTTTTAAGTTAAACATTTGTTTGCAGGAAATTAAGTACTAAATTGTAACATACATAATTAGAGAGACAGGTATGCATACTTGTGTCTACAGCTAAAACATAACTGCTTTTAAATGAACAACAGAAAAGTGAGATTGGCAAATAGGTAGTTTGGTTGTAATTATAAATATTATTTCAGGAATGTTATATATATACCTTAGGAAGCATGATGCAATAGAGACTTGTTCATCAAGCTTAATCAACCTAAAAAAAATTCACAATACACGTTATAAAAGGATGATAAAAAATTAAATGCATGCTAACGGTATCATTCTCAGATCATTTTTTATAAAGGTTAGGCAAAATATCGAGTTCACGAAACATTACAAAATCGGGAAAACAAAATAAATCCAATCGCATGCCGTTGTTATTATTAACTATGATCAATCACAAAGCAAACGGAAGTAGGTATAGATTAATCAATTCAATCAATATATAGATCTTTGCTAAGGTACATACTCTACAGCATATTTAACTGCTGCTTCGAATTTTTTTTTACAATTCGCTACTGCATTTTATGCCGAAAAGTCTGACGGACTAATATACTATCACAAGTTTCACAACCAAAAATCTCGATTAAAATCTAGAATTACAAAAATAAGTACTTGGTCGTATACGACTAATTTTTAAATTACCCCTCCAAAGTGCAAACCGTCTTAACATAGTTTACACAGATTATCTCTCCATAAAAATATCAAAAGGAAACCCGTTAGTAACAAGTCAACCTTTATCATTTCATCATTGATCACGTCTCTGCTTATCTACTCTCAAGGAGTTAGGAACTTTAAAATAGGGTTTTAGGGTCGTTAACACAGTAAAAACTCAGTTTTTTTAGTTAGGTAAGTAACTGGCACAAATGGGCATTCCAATTCCGCTCTCTTTTACCAGCTTTGGTAAGAATAGTCTTTAAGGAATCAAGTTGGTGGAATGACAGTATTAAATGGTCGTCTGCACGGTGCTGGCTAATTTCCCCGGTAACGATCCTGCTGTATCACTGAAGCGCATACTTTGGAATTCAAAACGCACCAAAAAAATCTGATCCGCTAGATGCAGTATAGGACAGGCCTATGGGACTGGGAGATCGGAAGAGCGT